>JAOTQJ010017572.1:0-17242 GCA_025642045.1 Solanum sejunctum | reverse complement strand
CTTCTTAGGACTTTCGTCTACTGTTGAAGTGCTCCCTTGCATCAGGAGCAGATCGTTGGTATATACTTGTACGCGTACAGTTTGTATTTTATATATATATATATATATATATATATATATATATATATATATATATTCAAGGGTATGACGGAGCCCTGTCCCGTCTTGTGATCCGATTTCTGTGCCTAGAGGTCTGTGGATACATGTGGGTGTGGGAAATTATGTTGGTATGATCCCGTTTATATGATATGTTTGTTGGGCAGTTTTACCGTAGCGGTGACCTTGTGGGCCCGCATATATATGTATATATGGCCATATGGCCATGTCTGGTACTATTGGGTTTGATGTTTGCAGGTGAGGCTAGTTAGAAAAACAGAGAAAACTCTGTCAAAATTTCTTGAAATTCCTTAGCTGTAGTAAAGGGAAATTCGGTATAGTGTATATCTGGGTGCCCTATCGGCACCAATCACGGCCCCTGGATTGGGTCGTGATAGTAGCCTAATAGTTGGGATTATATAAATATTAAATCTTGCATAGTGAGGCCATAATTCATTTTGATTAGAAAATTTATAAAAGTGATTGTCTGGATTCAAATATCTAAAAATGTTTGAAATAAATTTTCAATAACTTTGACCTATTTCAAAATCTTTTAAATAATCATTATAAAAATAACGTCAAAAAAAATCAACATTGGCAAGTAAGGGTTAGTCTTCACATTTGGAATAAGGTTAGTTACTATATCAATAATTACATATATGAAATATAAACTTATGCATTAGTATCATAACAATGCAATCAAAGTAACAACAAGAGCGGTCAGGGGATATCGACTCCTAATTTTGACTCCAAATGTGGTGATGATCCTAATAGTTGTAGGACCGATAAGTTGGGTCAAAACGAGTTCCAAAATATAACTCCAGCTCCCGAGGTGTACATGAAAAAAAAAGGAAGAGAATTAGAAGATGATGTACATTAAAATATTGAATTTCTACCAATAGCATATTAAAATATTATTTACTTATCAATTTTAAATTATCATCAACTGCTTACACAGAAAGGCTTTTTGGCCAAGATTTGTCATACGTAGAAATATGAACAAACCCAAAACTGATCACTTTTATTATTAATATAGTACAAATCTACAAACAAAATAGTCCCTTTAGTACTAAATGCAGCGGTTAAGAATCTTTATAGTTAAGTCATATTTCGAAAAATTAAGTCAGAGATCTTTCTTATGATTAATGAGTCTGCAACATGCTAGTTTCAATATGGTGAAGAAGATCTCCAAATAGCATTTACAACAAAAATTCTCAGAGAATTTTTTTTTTAAGATATAAGTGATTCTTTCCTCATCTATTTATGTTCATACATTGAACTAAGCAATACTACACTATATAAGACATCATCAATTAAAATATTTTCCTAAAACAAATAATGAGGATGCAAAATTCAGTACATTAATGAAAAGAAAAGTAGACATGACAAATCAAACTTGAGTTATTTCTCCTTTTTCTCAATTTATTGCCACGATAATATGGAAGTTGCACTTTCACACAATCTTGATATGTCTTCAACTATGACAATGCATTCCCAGGAGAATAACATTTATACTTATTTGAAATATAGAACATAAAAAGGGATGGATACTGACCTTGTGTGGAGCAGCAAACAAAAACTTCAATGTCAAGGATCCTGGTCACCACTTTCTCTGAACTTAGACCCGAAGCCAAAAAAAGGAGGACAAAATAATTCAAAATTCTACTGCTAGAAGTATATTTTGTTTTTTTATGTTTTTTTTTTGATGAATTCTTTGTGTTTCTTTCGATCTTTTTTCGGTGATCTTTGATGTATGCTTCGATGTCCCTTTTATAGTCAATTTTAGGCTCTCAAAAGTCCAAAAATTCAAATTTGAATTTTTGGAAGGCTAAATCTCAACCAAATCAAAGAAAAATAGGTGTGAGTTGATACTTTTGTCAGATTGATTTGAGAGAAGAGAGGCGTCAGGCAGTTATACTGACCGAATTTTCTAGGATCTGAAAAGGTAAAGGAAATGCAGGCATGATTCTGTGCAGATGAAAGAAGTGAAGCGTTAGTGAAAAAAGTCTAAGGGCTGCGATGGTGATGGGAAGGGAAGATAGTGCATTTATGATGAAGATATGAATTTCAAATATTAGTAATTTGGAAAGAGAAGAAAGTTGTACATTGAGGAAGAAAGTATGGGCGATGGGTTATTTTGTTAGATCCATATTTATTATTTTATAATATTTTTCAACATGGACGTCAATCTATTGGATAGAAACACATATTTCCTTTGGGAGTTGTTAAAGACTGGAAGTATAGAATATGTTGTCCTACTTTCATACTTCTCTTTTTGTTATCTTTATATGTTTACTCTTTGTCTTGTTATTTATGCATGTCTACGTGTTATTATTATTAATATTATTATTATTTTATTTTTTATAAGAAATAATATTTAGAAAATAATATAATAAACAACATGAGAATTAATAATAATAATAATTAAATATTTATATATATTTTTTTAAGAAAACATTGGTTAAAAGAGACAAAATAGACTTCTGGGATGAAAACTAGGTTATACTTTCTAAAATATTCTAAAAATAATAATTTTAGAGTGGTCTTACATACCTGAGGATCAACTTTTTGGAAGAATTGGGAAGAATTCTTGAAAGCCCTAATCACCATTCTTGATTTTCTTCACACTTGAGTTTTCTTGAGAGTGTTTTTGAAGAATGAAGGTGGGTTTTTCTACGTTTTGGACTTAAATTATACTTAAAATTGACTAGTTTAGGATTATAGGGTATGGGAAAGGTCAAAACCACCCTTTTCCAATTAAAAGAAAAAACCAGTACAAAAAGGTACTGGTGCCCGTAGCGCACCAATGTCATATGACTGGTTTCGCAAATTTTCAAACTTCGTCAAAATTTTTTTAAAAAAAACAAAGTTTGATATTGTCTCCCTAGTGCATCACGGAAGAGGCGCTGAAAGCTCACTATTTTATGAATTTTTTGGAAAAAATTAATTTAATCCGGTCGTGTTAAAGTTAAGTCGAGATCATTTTCTTACTCAATTTTTTGCACTGATCGCAAATCAGGCCTCAGATTTATAAACGGAGCATGGGAAGATGCGTTATGTGCAAAGTCAATTTTAGGGGTAGTTTGGTGTTTTCCCAGGTGTTACAATATCTCTTCCTTGGGATCATTCATCCTCGAATGATGAGGATGTTGTGTAGTGAGGTACGAATAAACTCGAGGCGATACTCAATAACTCAAACTTTCAACCCCTCATTGACCTTAATAGTCTCCATTCGGACTCAGGAATATACATATCAAGAACTTAATTACTCAAGTACTCTAAATCATGGGTGAACAATGACTCCAGAGTGGAAAACTCGACTCCATCAACTTAAGTGTATAGCTCTTACTCAATCTCAATCTCACTACCTCTTCCTCTTCCCTTCAAGCCTACTTCTAAGACTCATAGTGTTATTCACGAGATAATCATCTTCATAAAAAGGCAATCCTCAATACTCGTTCTCTAAACTCCCGCGGGGTTTTCATTAAATATCACCAGTCCACTTCACTACTATGCTCTTTTCCTCAAGTTCTACGCTTCATTAACTGAAGCTTACAGTTCTTATCATCACCTAAATCTATTTCACACTCCCATCATCTTCAAACATAACTCATGGTCATAAAGTGCTACCCGCAGGATGATCATACTTATGCTAATCTAACCCATATGGATTATGTTCTGCACTTCCTTAGAGGCTTTCTTATAAAGAATACCAGTCCCATACATCTACTTGGAATCCATTGCAAAAGTCACCAATAGCCTGCATCTATCTCTCACTTAATGGTGATTACACCTTCGAGCTTATTATCCTAATCACTTCATAGCTTCTCAAAGGTCAACATTACTTCTGATTCGCTAAACTTATGTTAGCACCTCTACACCCATAATCTTATTAACTCCTATTAGGAGGCATACCAATATACCCTTTATTGTTTATTACAAACTACTAGGTCTCATCTCTATCTATAACCTTAAATGGAATAAGCATACTATAATCATCACTCATTTCCTTTCATCTAACACAACTCATCAACTATCATCATCGCTATCAATACCAAAGATAGAATTTCAAGGGGGCTTAGAGTACAATATCGTAAGCATAATTCCTTCAGAAAATTTGATATGGGGACGTTCCTAATATGATATAATGTTACTAGGGGCTCATCATAAGTTTAGTGAACCGTATATGCTGGAAAGCTCCAGTCTTGCCTTGGATAACAAAAAGGCTGGAAATTATTAGTTCATGAGATAAGATCAGAATTGCTGAATGAAGTTATCACTTCTCACTTTAAAAGCTAAACATGAACATGTATCTACATGGGGTGAATGAGTCTGGATCATCGGCAGGGTGCCCCTGCATAAGATGAGAATAAAGCATTATCACGATGAAGTACAAGGAATATAATATAGGAAACTATTGACGTCCCATTCTGATCAACTTATCACTATCAAAGATCAAGGTCTACTTTGGCTTATCATCTAACATCTCCCCCATAGCTTAAATGTCACCTCTCTAAGTTTGTGAACTAATTCTCTTCACTATGCTATAAGTACAACCCTCTAGACGATTGGAGCTCCACTATGTACAGAATGTTTATATTCTCCTGTTACATACTACTCAAAGATGTGAAACTGCTACTAAAATATTCTTTCGAGGTGCCAACTTCTAACTTTCTTCTATATATCTTTATAGGCATCTCCCAAACTTGCTACTCTTATTGGCATAATAGCCGTTTTCTATAAATTATGATCTAATATCTTCTTTTTTGATCCGCTAATCTTTACCTTCTATGTTCACCTACATTTGACTGAAGAAAGCCTAAACTATAACAGTGATTCCTCATTATCTATGGCTATCCTCCTTGGGCTCAACTCTTAAGGGTAGTGGAGAAGGTCTACATTAGCTTATTCCACCTTGACAACTCAATTATACTATCTAGATTCTTGTAGGAGTCATAGCTTGGAGCTTTATATAGCTTTAATCTGTCGTGTCTACACATCTTAAGCCCCTTTGCTATCTAACGAACTATCCCCAATCCACTATTCCTACCAAAGGGGCACCTACACCACACTTATACATAACATTCCTTGAAAGTCATATCCTAATCCTGAAGACACACTATGGGGAGCCTCTCAGAGCAATTTCCCAATTAAGACCATCACTAACACCCCAACTCATAACTACTAGATAAAATCTTAGAAACCTAGGCCTACTAAGATCCCGTGGCAAATACCTACTCAACATATCTCACAATTACAGACTATCTTTAATATACATCTTAGGCCCTCCTCTTGTCAAATGGCTTTGCCTCAATTTATTATTTTCCACTAATGATAACATACTATGTTCTTGTAACATCATATTTCTTTCAAGTCAATAGCTTAATTTCTCGCTAATGCTTGACTACTAGACCAAACCTCCAACCAATAGTATCACTACCATCCTGTTGTCCCCTCTGTACATGATATTCACTTAAATTTCAATCTTAAGGTTTAATACTGAACACATGCATCCATACTTCTCATATACATATATACTTTAGTAACTCTAAACTACTAGATAAGGTCAAAAATTATTAGATCACTAACCCTCATGATAAGAAATAATTCTCCAGCTCATGGTCTGTCTAAGTATAATCTATCATCACACTCCTTTTTATGAGTTAGATGATATCTACTCACCCATTATACCCTCTCACCTAGCTAAGCTCATAACTCTATGAATCTCACATGGCTGTCCTTTTCACAATCATGAGCCTAGCTTAGATCTACTACCTTATGCCTTTTGTTCTTATACTCAGCACATATACTTACAATTACTAACACAATGCTACTTCAACCTCAACTCCTTTCATGTTCGAATGTGCACCCTCTTATAATAACTAACAACTCTTTTTCTACCTTATCATGGAAGCTATGAAATATTAACTATCTTTTAACCCAACTTAGAAGGGTCACGATTTTTTCCACCACATGACTCTTAGCTACCAACTTTAAGAAATTTCTATTATCACTCTTCATAATTTCTACCTCTCTCTAGCTCTAGGAATATTATGTCACATGGTTTAAACGAGCCTTCAATCACTTTCTCTCAAGGGGAGGGGATATTACTAGGTATTAGAGGCATATCTTAACTTTTCTCTCAAGAATAACATCTGCAGAACGATTTTGGGAACACAGCCTGAAAATACATCATATCTCGCTCTAACTCAACTACACGATTCATATGAATAAGACTGCAATACTATGGATTGATAACTCAAGCACACTAGTTGACTCATCTCAAGCCTAGTGTGGTCTCTTTGCTTTCTGAATACTTTATCTGAAGGGAACTCAATAATACGAATCTAAAATTTTTTGTTCCAACTACCTTAATTATGAGAGGTAGTCGAACAAATTTGGAAGTCGCACGAATCTAGACAAGTTTCTTAGAAAGTAACTTTATTACATGATCTAGAGTATGAAAGAAGAAAAAATTCTCTTAGATGTCAATAGTCCCTTATTTATAGAAGTGGGGCCCTCATAACCATAAATAAGATCCTACAAATACAGCTTCATAGACACCCTAGGGCACTTGAACTCTTTGCTTTGATACCAAGTTTGTCACATCCTGAGTCTACGCCATGGACGTGGCCAGCACTCGAAAATTATTTCTGGTCCCAAGTGAACCACTTGGCCTGGCTAACTTATTCAGCGGAAGGCAATAATATCGAAATGAACTAGAATGGACTCAAATTTCATGAATGTAAAGATACAATAGCAATATGTACATCTTAACTCAAAAAGCTCTCAAACATTTTAAAAAAATAACTAGAACAATATCTTTCTAGTCTATGAAGCCTCTAAAGTACAAACTCTGAATAAGGCACTAGGGTAGACTCATAGATACCTCAATAAAATAACACCAAAGAAGTGAATACTCCCGAGCTCCTTTGGATACAAAGAGACCTCACCAACCAATGATAAGGACTGTCCCACTAAGCATCTGCTAACATAGACACCTGCATCTGCATCACGATATGATGCAGCCATAAAGGCGTCAATACATGAAATGTACGTATATAAGATGGTCAAAAAGGTAATAAAGATCGAATACTTACTTTAGAACTGCACCTGAAGATAGCTTAACTAACAAAATATATCATGCATATGAAATATATACTTATATTTTTGAACATGTCAAAGTGCAACTCAACATAAAAGAAACATTTACGTCAATGCATTAATGAGTAGCTAATCATATATAAAATATGGTACTCAAAACTTATCTCCGTACTTAGCTCAACTCAATCAAATATGCAACATAAATAAAGAAATACTTTAATAACGAAATACTAAATCTCAATATGTAGAATAATAAACTTTACTTCTTGAGGAGTTTCTCTGACTGACAACTATCACTATGAGCTTCTTGATGATACAGCGCCTTGCCCACGCTGCCAGAGTCGTTCCATATTGCCTAGGAAGGGGACGAAGAACTAGGAGAGTGGATCCATCCCAAAACTGGGTCATCTCAGTGGCTAATGAGGAAGGTACCATAGTATAATTTTATCCTATGTTGGCAACATAATTTACGAGTTCGAGTAATTTATTCTACTCTCACCCATATCGGTGCTCAATACTACTCCCAAAATACTTTTAGATATCTCATACTTAAAGAATTATAAATTCTTGAAATTTGATTTTCTTGGGGACTTAGCCGAGCTTTAAAAGAAAAAAATAGTATAAAAATGTACTGGTGCGCGTCGCGCACCAGTGTCATATGATTGGTTTCGCAAATTTTCAAACTTCATCGAAATTTCAAAAAAAAACAAAGTATGATTTCGCGTCCCTAGCGCGTCGCAGAAGGGGCTCGGAAAGCTCACTGTTTTATGAATTATTTTGGAAAAATTAATTTGACTCGGTTGCGTTAAAATCGATTCGATACCATTTTCCGACTCAATTTTTCGCATTGATCGCAAATCCGGTCTCAAATTTACAAATGGAGCATGGGAACACATGTACGCGCAAGGTCAATTCTAGGGATAGTTTGGTCTTTTCACCGGGTGTTATAGGAAATGAAGTCAGCCCCGTAACAGGCACATCTTCACTGACCCAGTATCTTCTCCCCCTATGAGAAACATTTAGAATATAATGCAATTTATTCAGCTGGTTTGGGAAACAACATCAAAATCTCAACTACCCTAGATATGAGTTTGATTGGGAACTCTTTTCCACCATCATAGGGTTTGTTCAAGAACGATGTTAGGTCATTCATTGATCCGATTATTGGGTTCTTAAGGGGAATAAATTTGCCTTTGCTCGTTAACATCTATCCTTATTTTAGCTATGCTGGTAATCCGTGAGACACTTCTCTCCCCTATGCTCTTTTCACTGCATCTAATGTGGTGGTACAAGATGGCTCATTTGGATACAGGAACTTATTTGATGCAATGTTGGATGCTGTATACGCTGCCATGTCTTGAGTTGGAGGGGGTTCGATAGAGATAGTTGTGTCTGAGAGTGGCTGGCCATCTGCTGGCGCATTTGCAGCAACAACAAACAATGGAACAACTTACTAGAGGAACTTAATTCAACATGTTAGAAGGGGTATCCAAGAAGGCCTAATAAAGCCATTGAGACCTATTTATTTGCTATGTTTGATGAGAATAACAAGAGTCTTGAACTAGAAAAATATTTTGGATTGTTTTCCCCTAACAAATAGCCCAAATATCCACTCAACTTTGGGTCTTCTGATAGATATTGGGACATTTCTATTGATAACAATAATGCAACTTCAACTTCTCTCAAAAGTGAGATTTGGAAAAAAAAATTAAAATAAGTATTGCATGGATGCAAGACATAGTACCAACGAAATAATTATGGATTTATCTTGTAATGAGACGCTACTTGCTCTGTATTAGTCCTCATGGATTGTTAACTAGAGACAAAGTACATAACATAAATAATGACCGATGATTTTGAAATGATAAATGGAAGTGGTGATGTTTTAAAAATAAATACTGAATGAATTCCAACGTAAAAGTAAAGGAACTTCTTTATATTTTTTTTTTGGTATTCCTTTAGTTATTTGTTTTAATTATCTTAATTAAAGGATTTAAAACTGATGAAATACACATTCCATAAATATCGCCTAGTAAATTGAAATTTTACAACTATTTATAATCAAGTTATATAAGTACAATATATTTCTTTTTTTTCTTTTCTTCCTACTAAATTGAAAAATTTTCTATTTTTTATTTGTGGAAGACAATCAGTATGCTAATTATGTTTTGGGGTTATATTAATGATTTATTTGGAAAATTGTTTTAGATTTTTCACCTGACAGATTTTGATTAAAATTTAAAAAATAATACTTAATCAATTCCAATGTAAAAGTAAAGAAACTTTTTTATTTTTTTTCTTGGGGGTATTCTTTTAGTTATTTATTTTGATTATTTAATTAAAGGATCTAAAATTGATTAAATATACATCCCATAAATACCGTTTTGTAACTTAGAATTTTACAACTAGTCAAAAATCAAGTTTCATAAATATAATTTTTTTTCTTTCATTCCTAGTAAATTGAAAATTTTCCTATTTTTTATTTGTATAAGACAATCAGTATGGTAACTATATTTTTTTGGGTATATTAATGATTTATTTGGAATTTCTTTTTAGATTTTTCACCTAACTGATTTTGATTAAAAAATAAAAAATAATACTGAATGAACTTTAACGTAAAAGTAAAGAAACTTCTCTATATTTTTATGGTATTCATTTAATTATTTATTTTTGTTATAATTAATCATGATTGTTAGAACTTGAAAATTATTTTATTCTGATTAAAAATTATTTGTAGATATGTTGATTAAAATTTGGAAGGATTTATACATAGTTTCAATATGCATTACAATAGTTTGGTTGAAGTTTTATCTGTACAATTTAAGTCATGTTCTTTATATAATGTGTTTAATATTGGTGTAAACTTAGGGGTCATCTCCTCTAAATAATATATTTAATGTTGTTATAAAATTAGGAGTCATGCATGTATGTCTTCTATATAATATGTTTAATATTGGTATGAATCAAGGCATCATGCTATCTATATAAATGTGTTTAATATTGATATAATATTAGGAGTCATGCCTTCTACGTAATTACAATAAAACACACACATACACACATAAATTTCGTATGAACTTGATATTAAATTGGACTAAAATATATTTATATTTTGATAGATTAATTGAAATTCTTTCTTATATTGATGTATATATTGTTTTTAAAAGTTAAAAAAATTCAATGAAAATTTTAAAATAGAAAAAGTTGATTTATGTGTATTGAATCGGTATGTATTTGGATTTCATTAAAATATGCTTTGGTACAAGTTATGTGTAAATATTAATTGGTATCAATTTTAGATTTCATTAAGATAATTCAAATACTAACTTTATGTTTAGTTTATGTGTATTAAATCATTATAAATGTGAATTTCATTAAAAAAAAAAATCTAGAAGAACTAATGTTTGAAGAAGGTATAAGAATTGATATTTAAAAATGATTTTACGTGTGTATTAAATCGATATTCATAAAATGATACTTAATGGATGTATGCAAACAACATACACCATAAAACCTCCTCCTGAATAGATCGTATAAACTCATCCATCACGAAGGCAAAAAAAAACAAGCTTGAATGATGACGATAGATGGACTATTGAAAACTTAAGAAATGATGTGGTAGTATTTATGAATGACCCAATCGGTGATGATTCTATATTTGGAGTAATGATAAAGTTGATTTGACGTGATTATTAAATGTATGGATAGAGTGGAATCTTTGCATACTCTCATGCCATTGGAAATATGATTATGTGTCGATTGAAATATTGATTGAGTACCACTATTGATAAAATTCGAAGAAAAACGATTTTCGGCTAGAAATGATAAAAATACAGAAGGAAAATGATTTTGGCAAAATTTAACAAAAAAGCAAAAGGTAAATAATTTTGACTAAAGATAATAGATGAATGCCGAAGGAAAATGATTTCGGTTAATGCATGGTGCATGTGAGGCTCTCATGGGTTCCAATCTGAGTTGATAGTATACATGCATCACAATCTTTAATCATTTGTACCGAGGTATCTCACCAATCAAATTTATCATTACCTCAACAAGAGTAGTACACTAACTCATATTCAATTTTATTTTTTTCTATTGAATTAAAATTTGATCAATAAATATTGTATTTTTTTAAAAATAATTTTGTGATAATATGTTATAATTTTGTTTTGGGCTTTTATTTATTTGATAAAATAGTTTAAGAAATTAAGACAATTTTAAAAATTTTCATAATTTATGAAATTTATTTTTATCTCATATAATCATATAGATCTTAAATTACCCAACTCCTCACCCCCACCATCACTAACTTTGAAGTTCTAAATTACCCCGTGCATCGAAATTCTTATATTAATAATCACTGCACCACAATTTATGCATAATATATACAAATCAAACGACCCTTAAAAAGTTTTTCAGATTGGTTAATGAGTACTTATAAAATTTTATGTTATTGATTGAAAACTTTTCCTGAATTATTGAAGCAAACGCCATGGCGGCCCCTTATAAAATCATAATATTCTATACTTTTTTAATAGTAAGAAGACAAGATAATGGTACAATTTCTATGATTTCAATATATTTTGAAAACCAAATGGACGGTCATTCTCCTGCGTAGGCCCTCTCAGCAATTAACGATCACCATTTTTTCGTCCTCTGCTTTTCCAAAAAATATCACATCAAGTGGTAGACAATATCATTATATTTAAAAAAATTATTGAAAACATTTTTGAAAAATTATTAGTTTTATTTTTGAATAATATTAAAAACATTCTTATATTTGATCAACTAAACCATATATATCCTCAATCTAGCACAAGTATTAAGGGGTCGTTTGGTGTGAGATATAAGTTATAATAATTTCGAGATAAGATGAATTATTTTATCTCATATTTGGTTGGAGGTATAAGGTAACTCGTGGACTATTTATCCCACTATTTTTGCCTTAGTGATGAGATAAGTTATCCCATATATATTGTGGGATAAGTTATCCCATATATATTGTGGGATAACTTATTTCATGCTAACTTATCTCGAGATTAATTATCCGAGATTACGTGTTGCCAACTAAACGACCCCCACGAACATCCCTTTAGTTGGCAAAATTTTAGAGGTATACTTCACTTATAGCAAAATTTAAGCTGTATTTAAGTTGAGTTAGTAAATTAAAGAGATGATTTTTAATATTAATAACTCACGCTAAATTTCAAGGTAATTTTCAATACTTAACTCTTTTTTTTAAAAAAAAGGGACAATGGTATTTTTGGAACAAAAAAGAAGTTGCATAAGTTATCACATTTTTAATAATTTCAAAATAAAATTATTCTTTTTCTCCAAAAATTATTTTACTATTGGAAGACAAAATGATTAATCAAACTGAATAATAAATTATTGTATTATGGGCAATGAGGCTCATCCACTTGTCAAAGTATTATTATTTTAAATATCTTCTTTCTCTCATTATGGTTCTATATAGACTCCACAGAATGTAAGAGAGTGATAAGAAACAATACACACAAATTGAGATAAATAAACATCTTCCTCTCTCTTTCTAAATTTTCAGTATTCTTATTTTTAGATTTTGTTCCGCTATAAAATTTATTCTAGTTAATTCTAGATTTATTTCATAACACGTTATCAGCACGAAGATCTGTCCATTTAAAACTGTTGTTAAGCAGGTAATAAAGGAAGTAAGAATTTTATTTTATTAAATATTTAATATTTCTGAAGTTAAATTTATCGTTCTTAATATTTCTAGAATAAATTATTTATCATGGACACTAGATGTTGGAGTATATTTAAAATCAATGGGTATGACAGACACCATTAAAGATGACAGTAAAGCATCCAGTCAAAACCGTGCCAAAGCTTTGATATTTCTCTGCCACCATCTTGATAAGGGGTTAAAATTACAATATCTTATAATAAAAGATCCCCTAAAATTGTGGAAGAATCTTAAAGAATGATACAGTCACCTGAAGTCGGTTGTCCTTCTACAAATACATTAAAATTGTGAAAGAATCTAAAAGAAATATTCGGCCACCTAAAGTTGATCGTCCTTCCACAATCATGTCATAATTGGTTAAATATAACTGAATATAATTTAGCGATATTTAAAATTATATCACAGCTAAATTTATGCAGAGGAGAAATCATTGAATAAGATAAGCTTGACAAAAAATATACTCCACATTTTTTTCACAAAAATGCTCCTGCAGTAGCAATATCACTGTATGAAATTTACTAAATATTCCAAATTATTTTCTCACCATCTTATTGCTGAAAGACACAATGAATTGTTAATGAAATATCATGATAGTCGTCTCGCACCGAGATACAGTTAGCAATTTCAAAAGAAGGAAAGAAAAGCCAGAAGCTTTTTTCAAGATAAATTCAGAAAGCATATGTCACAAATATGGAGGTAAAGGGCACTGATCAAAGATATGTTGGTTATTAAATGCCTTCCCAAATATAGAACCTATGCATCTGGATGTAGTGGACTACTTAAATTTTATCCGAAGAAATTTTTAATAATAATGAAAATATGGACATTAATAAGCGTGATAATATTTAAAATAATTTTATTTGATTGTTTCACTTCTATTTTTATGTATGAATTCGTATTTTATAACTCATATAAAATAAATAAAATTACGTCTTTCTTATTATGGTATTTATGCAGGACTTTCATTAAAACGCATGAGATCTAAAATAAATATTCACTTAATTACTTTTCTCTTTAAAATTAATGGGTATGCTTCAAATTTTGTTTGGATCAATAATCAACCGCGAAGATATTTATGTAATTAACAGTGGAATAACTCATGCAATTTTTAAGATGAGAAATATTTTTCTACTTTACTTAGAAAAAAGGCAAATATTTCTACAATATCTGGCAGTGTAAAAATTATTGAAGGCTCTGTAAGAGCTACTATATTCCTGCCTAAGGGGACAAAAATTATTGTAGAAGATGCATTGTTCTCTGCTAAATCCTCCAGAAATTTGCTAAGTTTTAAAGATATTTGTAGAAATGGATATCATATTTAGACACTAAATGAAATGAATGTTAAATACCTTGGTATAGTCAAGAGTGTCTCGGGAAAGAAATATATTCTGAAAAAATTGTCGACTTTATCGTCTGACCTATATTATGCAGAAATTTATGCCAGTGAAGCATATTCAATCGTAAACCAAAAGTTTACTATCCAAAAACTTTTGTGTTATTACATGATCAAGTAGGTCATCCTGGATCAATAATGATGGAACGAATTATTGAAAATTTCAATGGTCATTTGCTAAAGAACATGAAGATTCGCGAATGACAAATTTTCATGTGTTGCTTGCTATCAAGACAAATTAATTGCCAGACCATCGACCCTGAAGATCGGTATCGAATCCCTGAAATTTTTAGAACGTATACATGGGGATATATCTGGACCTATTCACCCACATAGTGGAGTATTTAGATATTTTATGGTCCTAATAGATGCATTATCAAGATGGTCTCATGTATGCCTATTACATCCAACAACTTGGCGTTTGCGTGGCTATTGAAACAAATAATAAGATTAAGGGCGCAATTCCCAGATTATCCAATTAAATCTATTCGTCTAGATAATACTGGTGAATTTATATCCCAAGATTTTGATGATTATTGTATATCAATTGGGATAAAAATTGAACATCTGGTAGATCATGTTCATACTCAAAATGGCCTTGTAGAGTCATTTATTAAGCGCCTACAATTAATAGCAAGACCACTGCTTCTGAAATCTAAATTACCAGCTATCGTGTGGGGTCATGCTATCTTGCATGCAGCAGCACTTGTACGTCTCAGATAATAAATATTCTCTGTCACAATTAGTATATGGTCATGAACCAAACATAGCTCATCTACAAATTTTTTATTGTGCGGCATACGTGCCTGTAGCACCACCCCAACGTACTAAGATGGTCCCTCAACGAAGGTTAGGTATATATATTGGGTTTGACTCACGCTCTATAATTCGATACCTTGAACCATTGACAGGATATTTATTTACTGACAGATTTACAGATTGTCGATTTGATGAAATAATTTTTCTGCAATTAGGAGAGAAAAAAAGGAACCCCCAAAAAAATTAAAGAAATTGCGTGGAAAGTTTCATCACTAACACATTTTGATCCACGATCATGCATCTATGAACAGGAGGTCCAGAAGATCATCCACTTGCAAACAATAGTAACTCAAATACCAAATATATTTACTGATTTGAAATGGATAACTAAGTCACATATCCCTGCAGTGAATGTGTCTATCCGAATTGATGTCCCAAAGAGACCATCTGCTAGTATCACAGCCTCTGAATCCCAAACACGTCTGAATCGTGATAGACCATTGAGTTTCAAAGGATAAAAATCCTAGATAAAGAAGCGTAAAGAATAATAAAGATGAAACTACAAAAGAACCTCCTGAAGAAGGTCAAGAATTAAGAAACTATGATATTCCAGAAGAAATCAGTAAACTTGAGACTCAGGTGAATGAAGAACTTTTGATAAGTTCTACTGGTGATGAAATAAATTTAGATCGATCAAAGTTACAGTGGATAATATTTTGCATATAATGTTGCACTTACTCATACAAGAGAGTAAGGATATTGAACCTAAATCCATCGAAGAATGTCGACGTAGAGATGATTGGCCTAAATGGAAAGAAGCAATTCAATCTAAGTTGAATTCGCCCTCTAAGCGTGATGTATTGGACCTATAATCCAAACACCTGATGGTGTAAAATCAATTGGCTATACATGAACTTTTGTACGAAAGTAAAATAAGAGAAATGAAATTGTATGACATAAAGCACTTCTTGTTGCACAAGGCTTCTCTTAAAGATCCTGTGTCAACTATGAAGAAACATATTCACATGTTATGGATGCAATAACTTTCTGATATCTCATCAATTTAGCTATACATAAAAATCTTGAAATACATCTAATGGATGTAGTTACAACTTACCCTTATAGTTCACTTGACAGCAAATTTACATGAAAAATTTCAGACGGATTTAAATGGCCTGAAGCATGTAATAAGCCTTGAAAAATATTCTCAATCAAATTGAAAAGATCATTATATGGTCTGAAACAATCAGGGCTATGTGGTACAATCGCCTTAGTGAGTACTTGATAAATGAAGGACATTTAAGTGATGTCATTTGTCCATGTGTCTTCATTAAGAAATAGGATCAAAGTTGTAATACTCGTTGTTTATGTTGATGATATAAATCTCATTGGAACTCTTGAAGAGGTCCAAAAGGCAATTAAATATTTCAATAAAGAATTTAAAATGAAAGACCTCGAAAAAAATAAAACTGTGTATGGATCTGCAAATTGAACATTTACCAGATGGAATTTCTATTCATCAATCTGCCTATACTAAAAAAATCTTTAAAAGATTCTATATGGACAAAACATATCCTTTAAGTTTTCCAATGATAGTCAAATCGCTTGAAGCGAATAAAGATCTATTCCATCATCCAAAAGAGGATGAAGAACTTCTTGATCCTGAAATGCCATATCTCAGCTCCATTGGAGCACTTATATGTCTTGCTAACTGTACTAGACCTGATATAACATTTTCAGCTAATTTGCTAGCAAGATACAGTTTTTCCCCAACATGAAGACATTGGAACGGTATTAAACATATTTTGTGATACCTAAAAGGTACAATTGACATGAGTTTGTTTTATACTAACAAGGACTGTGCAAATCTTATTGGTTATGTAGATGCAGGTTATTTATCCGATTCACACAAAGCTGAATCTCAAACAGGTTATCTATTTACTTACGGAGAAACTTCCTCAAATTATGCTGAAATAATAGCAATTCATGAAGCAAGTAGAGAATGTGTATGGTTGAGATCGATGATACATTCCATCCAAGAGAAGTGTGGTGTTAGAACCCCTAACTTAACTTAAACCCCAAAAGTCTTTAATTGGTTCGATTTAATAAAGTTTGGGACCGAATGCAAAATTTCTTTTAAGTTTGGTCCTTAAGTATAATTTGAG
>JAOTQJ010017562.1:0-17242 GCA_025642045.1 Solanum sejunctum | reverse complement strand
GACTTTTTAGTGTTTTGATGTGTTTTTGTGTTAATCTTGCAGAAAAGTTAGGTTGGCATGATTTTAAAGAAAAGTTACAGATTTTGCTGAAGTATAGGCCATACGAGCCCACCTATAAGTCGTAGCTAACTCTATGAGTCGTAGGCTGTATCATACCAAGAATCAGAGATCACAAATCAGAAATCTGCCAAGTGAAGGTCGCCCCTATAAGCCCAGCCTACGAGTCGTAAGACATACTACAACTCGTAAAGATGGACTCATAGCAAGAATCAGAGAGCCAAAATGTTAGACAAAAATATAAAGACCAAGCCTACGAGAAAAACCTATGAGTCGTAGCCCAAGCAATGACTCGTACCTATGGGTCATAACAATTTAGTCCAAAATACCAAGAAACTAATACGAGACCCCGACTACGACTCGTAGGTGATCCTACGTGTCATAATAGTGAGATTTATCAACTGCCAGTAGTCTTTTATGTATAAATTCTAGGGTTATTATGTAAATACTATATATAGCATAAATTAGGCTTTGGAGAGGAGTTCAACCAGAAGATATTACACAATTACATTTTGAAGCTTTTCTTAGGTTTTTAGGGTAGATTATTGTTCTCTCTTGGAAAAACCATTTTGGAGATTGCGAACCTTGCCTTGTTCTCATTGTTGATTAATCATGCTTATGGGTTTTCAACTTGTGGTGCCTATCTCCTTCATTGTTATTGGTAAAACTCTCAATTATGTCTATTATATGCATTCTTGTGTGTTTTACTTTAGCCATGAGTAGCTAAGCACACACAACTTCGAGTTTTGGGAACCATGGGTAGTTCACGTGAAATAATCTAGTTTTCTTGCATTTCTATGATTGGGGTTTTGCATGTATTATCTATTTCCCTTCATTTTTATTGTTGTTTGGTGGTGGCCAACACCAAACCCTACCTACTATCACGATCCGAACCATGGTAGTGATGATTAGGAAATGGGAATTACTTGACAAAATATGGTTGATGTGTTCCCGCCTAATCGACCAAACCTGACAAAGGGGAGATTGACTGGGACTATTGGTAATGGTTAGTTGGCATGACATGGTGGCTGACCAAGCGCCATGGTGAAATTCGACCTTCACCTTCACAAGAGGGATGGAAGAACCTAAGTTAGCGTCCTGCATGCAACTCACATATTATAGTTATATATCTAGGGTAATCAAGTCAACTAACCTTGGAGAAGACAAAATCCAAATTTGTCCCTAAAATTAAGTTTTCTACTGTTTTAATTAGTGTTATTTTATTTTATTTTTTATTCAACCCCTTCCCCCCCCCCCATTTAGAGGTTATAGTCATAAATACTAGAAATAATTAGTAGTGAAGTCTTGTAGTCAAAGCCCTATATTCCCTGTGGATTCGACCCTAACCTCTATTAGGTTAATTTCTTATAACGACCACTTTCTTATTGGAGCGTGACCATCATAAAATCTCAAGATATGAATATCTTCATGGATTTTCTTGGATTTCATATTATATTGTTGATTTAAATATGAATCTCTATTGCCCATGCTATCCTCTCATTATTCATGGCATATGCATACATGAGCATTGATTTTAATGAAGTTTATGAAGTGGGTTAAGACCCAATTATGTTGATAAATATGATTTTGATGAAAGTACGTTTATCACAAGAATGTGATCACATAATATCTATTATATAACTCTTTGAGCAATTATGGATGTGCTTACACCATTATGTACAAGTATGAATGAGCTATTCCTATGCATAAAAGCATGAAATAAAGTATGATTTGGCCGTTGAGCTCAAGCTTGCATAATTATGATATGATTTGGCTTTTAAGCCCATGTATGCATAATTTGAGCTATCTTTTGGCATTTAAGCATAAGTATGCATGATTAAGACTTTAAAAGACATAACCCTATTTCAAGCATATATATGTATATTTATTCCTATTGGATAATGACTTAGCACTAAGAGGACCTTGATATTAGGCGCATCCCCCTAGTTGAGGCATGACCCTTTAGTGGTGAATCTCATTGTCCCATAAATATGTGCCACCGCATGTTAAAGGATAACCTGTTAGATGAGGTTGAACCCTTAAAAGGGTCACTTGTTAGATGAGGTTGAACCCTTAAAAAGGTCACCTGTTAGATGAGGTTTACTCCTTATAGGTATCACCCATTAAAATAGGCTTCATTCCCTATATGGACACATGTTAGTAGAGGCTTGGTCATATATGTAGATTCAGTAGATCCACTTAGGCATTATAGATGTTCACCTTTGCAAGTGACTCCCTCTTTCCTCTAGTGTAGGGTTAACATCAAAATTCCATGCAATAGCTCGCATGATCTTACATGTCAATTGAGGTCTCATCCCCACTATATATGAGTATTATTACATTTTATGTATCATGAATTACATGGCATATTATTATATTACTAACCCTTGTTATATGTCTCTTTCTATATTATTTGCCCTTGTCATCTAACATTGAATGCAATTTTGATATGTCATATGTATCGCATGCCCGCATAATTAGTGCATTCAAATGTACTAGCAAATACTCTTTGCCTGCCTGATCTAACCATTTAGCAACCGAAGACCACATTCATCCACTATTTTATGGATAGTTTGATTTGAAAAAGTTTTTACGATGAGTCCTACTTCCAAAAACAAGTAATCATCCATCTACCTTATTATGCTTCTGCTTATGTTATTTAATTTGAGGGTGAACTCAGGACATGTCATGGCACCCATCCTATTCTATGATTAGAGGTATTGTTGTACATTATGTAAACTCTTGTATGGTTATTTGCTATATCTTGCTATTTGGAAATTATGATTGTGGCTACCTATTGTATATGGTTATTATGGATCGATTCTGAGTATTATGATATGGATTTATGTTATGATGTGGAATATCCTAAGTCATGTTTTGCCTCGATAGAGTGACTCATGCTTACCTGTCCCTTAATCTTTATGTACAAAATGTTATGTGAATCTATGTTAATTTTTATCCTTATGACATCCACATAGTGTGAGTCCTACTATTTTCGTCCCTTAGAACTATGTATTGTTTCTCCTTAATATGCTTGCAAATTAATAATGTGAATATGTATACTTTGAGGCTTGTTTGGGGTCCCTTTGGGTTCCCATTCGCTATATCGCTCCTATACCCTAGGTACAGGTCATGATAGAGATGGTACCAGACCACTAGGTTTATAAATGGTCTTCGAAGTGCAACATGCCACATCAAGTAAAATCTTATTCATGGGTATGAAGCACACCATATCTGTGGGTAAGATGTTGCAACGCATTTTAGGAAGTGTTTCATTGTTTCTCGATTCATATCATTTCATGGTGTGTGTCTTCAGATTTCCTATCTTCATTCCTGATGTGCTATCAAAATACAACACTTTTGACGCTTAAAACTTGGAATTTTGTGTGTTCTCAATGCAATTTTTGTTGGTCTTATGTGATTTTATGTTATATTTGAAGGATTCATAGGTTTACCTTGATTATAGAAAAAAGTATAGAAGTTGCTGATTTAGATGTAGTACGAGATCCTTTATGATCCATGAAGTGGATTTCGTGGACAATTCCAGTGAGCGGTTGTTTTTCTAAAGTTGATTCTATATGCATGTAAATGGTATGGTTTATGCCTTGAGGATCAGAGACCCCAATATGGGTGAAAAACCATTATATAGATCATAGAGAGGTATCGTAGACTTGAAGTCTAGTTTTCCAGTAGCACTGTACAAGACACTATTTATGGGTTGTGGAATGCAATATGGCCAGTAAACTTGTTCATGAGGCATGCTGACCCGTCTATCCTATTGTATTTAGGAGTTGTATTTTAAATATGACAAATAGGTTTTTAGGTTATTTTTCATAAACTTCACACATAGTACACTGAGAACTCTAGAATTAGAGAGGAAAACTAGTGAGATAACGTTGGAGAGCTTTGAGAAACATTTGTATTTTGAATTGATCTTTAATCTTGTGTTTCTCTTCAAAGTTGGATTTGCTTATTCGTATTTCGATTGTGTAAGTGCTCTATTATGCTATTCCAATTCATAAGTTTTGCATCTACTCAAATCATGAATAGCTAAATCCATAACTATATTATGGGAACCATGAAGAACTAACAAGGCAAAATCGAATAATCCATAATTCTTGGAAAATATGCATACATGTATTAATTAATTCTCTTCACTCTACCTATTTTCTAGTGGTGGCCAGCATTAGAACTCACCTAGTGTTACTGAATGGATAAAGATAGTAATGTATAATAAAAGATATTAATTAACAGGATTTAATTGATGTACTCTCATCTAATCAATCGAATTGGGCTAAGGGGAGGTTGTACTGGGACTAATAGGTAAGGGTTAATAATGTATACTACTGAGATGGACAAGTCACATAATGAATTTCACCTCTTGCCTTGGTGAACATAATTTATTGTACCGTATGCTACACACTGGGAAAGAATTAGCTTATTTGGTGATACTAAGTTAGGAATTCATGGGGAACACAATACCCTAGTTTCTCTCCATATTGATTTCTCTCCTGTGTTTGTTAGGTTTACTTTTCTATTGATTATTGCAAAACCCCTGCCCCTTTTGGGAAGTAAGTTTGTTAATCACTCAAATTGCATTACTTAAATTCTCTTAAGTCTACGTATTTCCTTGGGTTAGACCCTAACCTTGGTTAAGTTTTATTTCTTGACAATGACCGCTTTATCCTTAAAAGGAGGCGTAACTTGGGCGATAACAAGATTTTGGAGCCATTGCCGATGAATACGGCTAGGCTTAGTTAATTCATAGTGTTTTGGGTATTAATCCCTTTTTCACATATTTTACATTTTTTGTTACTTTTGTTTCATTGCAAGGTGTAAGTGTAGTGCATGCCCAACAAGCGAAGTTGAAGCAAACCTTTGACTTTGTTTGAGCCAAGGATCCATAGAACATTGAGGAGAATGGCCCAAGATAACACCAACAATGCGCTAATGCAACTTTGAACAGGAATGATAATGAGAATACCAATGCTTATCAGTGGAATCAATACAGGCTAAATCCTATGGATATAGAGGTGAATGGAGCTATTGTGTTGCTACCATTACCGGCTAACACAAAGTTTGTAGTCTCCAGTGGGTTGCTTCAGATGCTGCAGAATGTGGGTTTTTTGCGGGCTTACCATTGGAGGATCCTCATAGCATCTACACAATGTTGTATTTGTCTGCAAGAGTGTGATGGGAACATAAAATTTGTCTATGGATGCTATGGGACTTCATGCCTTCCCATTGTTACTTACAAGAAATGCAACACTATGGTTATCTGAGCTCCCATAGAGTTCGATCACCAGTTAGGATGAATTGCAGAAGACCTTTTTGGATAAGTATTACCCAAGATTGAAGAACCTCAAGTTGAAAGACAAGATCAACAACTTTGAGAAACTTTCTAGTGATTCGATTGGTACTACATGGGAGTGATTCATTACATGCTTGAGGAGTGTCACAGAGCACAACATAGTTGATGATGCATTGGTGAGATTTTGCCCTTGATGTAAACAGTCAGGCTTGTACTGATACTATCATGGGGGGGGGCATATTCTTAGATTAGCCATTTGTAGGGATCACAAAAATGATGGAGAGAGTGGTCAAGACTAATCATGCATAGGGATAAAAAGACAGAGAATCCACCAAAAGTTCATGCATTGTTATGTTAGTTCAGAGCAAGCCAACATAAATGAAAAAATTATGCATGAGCTTGCCTGAATTTGCACAGGTATGGAGGTGATGATAATGTAGAAACAAGAGCAAGTCAATGCAGTGGTTCATCAACCTCCACGTGCACCCATGTATGATAAGCCTTTATATGAGGAGGACACTTATTTATTGCTAATCGGATGAGGGTTTACGAATCAACACCTAAGGGTCCAATTAAGACTACTAGTACCAAGGTCAAGGAAACAAAGGTCAGAACTTCAACAGAGATGGAGCTTTCAGGGACAACCGTGGAAGATACTATGATCAGAATAGGGGCTCAGAGAAAGATATAGATTGGTGTTTTAGAGATAGCTACAGAAATGGTCCTTATATGCGACTATATAATTGTGATGCAGGTGTAATTAGCTCAAGAATTGAGGAGAAATTGGATCACCTCTCAAAGAAAGTTGAGACACAAGATGAGATTCTAAATGGGACAAAATCTGAAATCTCTAGTATTAACTAGAAAATTGAGTCTCATTTTGTTGCTGTGAAACAGCTTGAGCAATAGTTTGGTGAAGTGTCGACTCAACTCAATCAGCATTTGAGGGGTACACTATTTAGGAACATACTTTAGAACCCTAAGAATGAAGGGCAGTGCATGATGGTTACCACTCGTGGTGGGAAGAGCATCATTGATCCTCCTATACCACTTGAAAAGGATAATGTTCAAGAGGAGACAATTACGGCCAAGGATGCAGATACAGGACATGACCGTGGCAAGGATGGGGTGAGTGAAGTTGCTGATGTATCACAGAAGTTGAAGCCCATTCCTAGGCCTCCTCTTCCCTTGTATCAAAAAATCAAAAAGACCGAGGAGGAAGGCAAGTTCAAGCACTTTCTCTCCATGCTAAAATAACTATACATTAATATCCCTCTCATTGAGGCGTTGTTAAAGATACTAGGGTATTCAAAGTACATGAATGACTCAGTTACAAAGAAGCACACAGTGAGTCAGGAGCTCTCCCAAGAGCTTTAGCATTATAGTGCGATTTTATAATAGATCCTTGGTCCAAAAGAGAGAAGATCCCGATGCTTTCACCATACCCCACACTAATAGAGATGTAGAGTTCAAAGGACACTATGTGATATATGTGCCAACATTAATCTAATGCCTATTATGCTCTTCAAGAAGCTAGGATTAGGAGCCTCTACTTTAACGAGCATGCAGTTGTTGATGGTTGATCGCACAGTGAAGAAGCCTACATGGATACTGCATGATGTGCCAGTCAATATGGAGAAGTTCATATTCACCGCAGACTTTGTGATCCGAGATTGTGAGGTTGATTTTGAAGTTCTTATCTTTATGAGGATGCCTTTCATAGTCACTGGACATACTTTGGTCGACAATAGAAAAAGGCCAACTTAAGTTCATATTTGTGAAAGATAAGATCGTCTTCAACATTTTTTAGTAGGCAAAGAAAGAAAATGACTTGAAGGTTGTCTCTATTATTGAGATTGTTGATTATGTGGAACCAGAAGTACCACCTGAGTTGAGATTGGGTGTTGACACTTTAGAGACGGTGCAGATGAACATACATAGTGATGACATCTAAGGTTATGAGGAGATCGTGAATGCTCTGGGGATGTCTTATCTTCCTAGGTGCCAAACCAAGATGTAGCTAGATTTATAGAATAGGGAGTCACCACCCACCAAGCCACCCATAGAAGAACCACTGTATTAGAGTTGAAGGCCTTTCAAGCACATTTGAGATACTCATTCTTGGGAGACAACAATACTTTCCCAATTATAGTTACTACAGATCTAAATGATGAGCATGTGAGCTCCATTGTTGTGGTGCTTATATAGTTTAAGAAGGCTATTAGATGGATGATAGCAGATATCATTGATATATTTCATGGGATATGTACACTCAAAATTTAGTTGGTCAAAGACTGCAAGCCAAGTATTGAGCAGTAAAGGCATCTTAAACCCCCATTGCAAGAGGTTGTATGTACAGAGATCATCAAATGGCTGGATGCAGGAGTGATCTATCCGATTATCGATAGTGAATGGGTGAACCCAATTTAGTATATTCTAATAAAAGGTGGTATAATAGTGGTAGCAAATGCCAACAACGAATTGATCTGTATGCGGATAGTCACTTGATAGAGGGTGTGCATAAATTATAGAAAACTCAATACATCAACAGAAAAAGACCACTTCCCTATGCCATTTATGGATGAGATGTTAGATCAACTAGCTGGAAAGGGTTAGTATTGCTTCATTTACAGATATTCAGGCTATAACCAGATCATAATTGCTCTAGAGGATTAGGAGAAGACAAAGTTTACATGCCCCTATGGCACCTTACTATTCAGGAGGATGCCATTCATATTGTGTAATGCTCCGGCGACATTCTAGAGATGCATGATGTCTATCTTCTCATACATGGTGGAGGACATTATTAAAGTCTTCATGTATGATTTTAGTATGGTTGGAGACTTATTTGAGGACTATTTGAAGCATTTACATGCTGTTTTGCAAAAATGTGAGGAAATCCATCTGGTGCTGAATTAGAAAAGTGTTGGGACATAAAATATCCAGCAAAAGGATCGAGGTTGATAGAGCTAAAGTAGAGGTGATCAAGAAACTTCCACCACCAATCTCACTTAAGGGTAGGAAGAGCTTGCTAGGGCATGTAAGATTCTACCAGAGGTTCATAAAAGACTCTACTAAAATTGCACACCCATTGCACATTTTTCTTGAGAAGGATGCTAAGTTCATGTTTGATGAAGCATGCCTCAAAGCCTTTGAAGAATTAAAGCACAAGTTGATTTCAGCCCCAATCATTGTAGGTCCAAACATGTCAAAGCCCTTTGAAATCATATGTGATGCAAGTGGGGTTACACTAGGTATAGTATTGGGACAATGACAAGAGAAGATATTACATCCCATATGCTATTATAGCAAGGCCTAAAATATAGCCCAGAAGAATTGCATTATCACTATGTAGGAGTTACTCGCAGTGGTCTTTGCATTCAAGAAATTTAGGTCATATATTGGCAGCTAAAGTGGTGGTGTATACCACTTAGCACTAAGATACCTGATAGTAAAGAAGGATGCAAAATCAAAGTTGATGAGATAGGTGCATCTCCTGCAAGAATTCAACTTTGATATTATCGATAAAAAAGGGACAGAAAATTAGATCGCAGATCACCTTTTTAGATTGGAAAATGGGGCAATGGAAAAATTTGATGATTGATTAGAGATGAGCGATTCATTCCAAGATAAGAGAGTGTTAGCAGCCTCCCATGATTTAATACCATGGTTCACAGACTATGCAAAATACTTTGTAACTGACACTATACTGCCTGATTTGAACATACACCAGCGTTACAAGTTTATGTTTGATGTAAGTAAGTTCGTTTTGGATAACCCATACTTGATTTGTGTATGCATAAATGAGATTATTTATCATTATGTTCCTGAGATTGAGATGATGGGCATCCTTGAGGAATGTCACTTATCATTGGTAGGTGGACATTATAGTGGAGTTCGGATATAACATAAGATTTTACAGTGTGGGTATTACATACCCTCCATCCACTAGGATGCTCACTACTATGCCAAAAGATTGTGTAGGTGCCAAAGAAGAAGGTGGTGTTTCCTGCAAGCATGATCTCCCTCTAAACCCCATTATTGTGATTGAGTTGATGTATGGGGGAGAGACTTTATGGGCACTTTTGTTAGCTCACATAGAAATAAGTACATCTTAGTCACTGTGGACTAGCAATAGATGTTGGTCGGGGTCATGGCTCTACCCAATTATGAGGACAAAAGTGTCACAACATTTTTGAAAAGGAAAATCTTCTCAATGTTTGGCACCCTTTGAGCTATCATTAGCGATGGCGTTTCTCACTTCTGCTATAGGATCTTCTAGAAAAGTATGGGGTAAAACATTAGATGGAAACTCCTTACCATCCTCAGACAAGTAGGCGAGTAGGGGTCTAATAGGGAAATTAAATAAATTATATCATAGACTATGAATGTAAATTGGACAAATTTGTCGCAGAAGCTTGATGATGCATTATGGACATATAGAAATGTATTCAAGACCTCTATAAGCATGTTTCCCTACTAACTTATCTTCTAGATCGTATGTCATTTGCCCTTAGAACTTGAGCATAAGGTAATGTGAGCACTAAAGAAGTTAAATCTAGATTGGAATGATATAGAAAACTCTAGGCTGAGCCAACTCAATGAGCTTGATGAATGAAGATGCAACATGTTCGTCACAAAAAGAATCATTAGTTAACACCAGGGGACTTGGTGTACTCTATAATTCAAGATTAAAGTTGTTCCCTAGGAAGCTCAAATCCAGATAATTGGGACCTTTTCGAGTAGCAAGTTTCTTTGATCATGGGGCTATTGAGTTAGAGAGAGGAAATGGAGGACCCTTTATGGTAAATGGCCAAAGATGCAAGCCATACCTTAGAAACATGGAAGAAATAAAAACTATGGAAGAATAGGATCTTGAGGAAGTCTGAGTACTCAAGTTATCTATGATGTGTCGCGCTAATAGATCAGGCACTTCTTGGGAGGCAACCGAAGGTGGATTTTGGCGCTTAAGTGCCTAGGTATGATTTTTGACCTTTTATACTTTAGTTTTACTTTGATTACTTTGATTGAGTGCAAGTTATCTATGATGTGTTCCTCAATTAGGTGTGGTCAACTTCCAACACTATAGAGACTTTTCATGAGATCAACACATGCATACATTCCTTTCATTATCATAAAGTCATTTAACTCATATGCCATGCATTAGACCTTCAATATCTCAAAATTCCGTAATCGAACATTTTATCAAACACTTGGCAGGTATGTAATACTAGTAAAAAATCACGCAATTCAAGAGTGAAATTATGTGAGAAAAATCAATGTAAGACCACCCACAAACACTCAGTAATACCCTCATGTAAGATACATCAAAACCCTTCATCAAATCACATAATGAACCATAAATTCATAGCTCAAAACATGCTTAAATAGCACATTTTATAAAACCCCAACGTAGTTTATAATCAATATCCATTGTAAGAAGTACCCATAGGTAAATCAACTTGGAAACATGTAATCTGCATAAAAAGGAAAGTTAGGCACCATGGGTGAAAGAACCCAATAGTTAAAACCGATATACCTCAACTTTGGAGATTTTCTTAATGAAGATTTGATTGAGAATTTGGAGCTTGAATGAAATCCTTCAGATCCGAAATGAGATCTGGACACTTAAATTTGGGCAAAATCTTTGTCTAAGTGTTAGATAAGGTTTTGGGGGAATGTCTTGTATGATATAGAGTTGAAATATGACTAAGTATAGGTGTTTTTAAGCATAGGTACACTTAGGCCCAAAATGTAAAGGCCTTGGACCGAAACAGGAAAACAAGCACAAAATAACACAGGAGCGAACCCTAGTGGAATTGTAATTTTTGTGAAATTCGTTTTTTGCTACGGATCCTCTGAAATTTGAGTTATACCCATTTCAGATTCAAGATTTTCCCTTGATCATGAATATAAAGTCAAATTTTTTATACACGCTATAGAGATGGGCCAAGTCACATAGTGAAATTCAACTCTTTCCTGTACCAAAGGGTTATGTGAATATAACTTACCATCCTGCATGCTACACATACAAAAAAAATTAGGTTATCCAGTGATACTAAGTTAAGGAATAATGGGTAACATAATATCCTAGTTTCTCTCTATATTGATTTCACTCCTATGTTAGTTTGGTTTACTTTTTTACTGATTATTGCAACCCCCCCCCCCTTGAGAAAGTAAGTTGCTTAATCACTCAAATTGTATTACTTGAATTCTTTTAAGTCTATGTTTTTCCTTGTGTTTGCTCTTAACCTTTGTTAGGTTCTATATCGTAATAATGACCAATTTATCCTCAAAAAAAGGTGTAACTTGGATGACATCAATCCCTCCCTACCAATTAGGGAGAGTTCCTATAGGCTCATAATACAATCTAGGCAAGAAATATTTTGTAATTGATCTTATAGATGAGGTCAAATGGGAGTTGGTGAAGGATGTGCATCTTTTAACAAAACTGGGAGATTGGGTTGACTAAATTAATGATGTTTTAGTTCATATTCATAATGGGTTTGATTCTTCTGAAGTTGTTGATGTCAAGGCAAAGCAAGACTTAGACCTATCATTGGTTGTGTTGAAGAGGTTAGTTGGCTAAAATAAGATAGAGGTTTTCTCCTAAGGAGGAAATAGTATAATTCAATATGAAGAATGATTGTGTGTTCTAGATATTGATGGTCTTAGAGTGGTGATCATGAGTGAAGTCCACAACTCTCTTAATTCTATACATTCAGGATCATCAAGATGTATCGAGATTTAAGGGAATGGTATAGGTGGCATGCTATAAGGAAGGACATAGATAGATTTATACCAGAACACTCTAACGCCAATGAGAAAAGGCAGAACATAAAGGCCTAATGGTTTGACTCAAGATATTAAGATTCTTACTTAAGAGAGGGAAAATGTGAACATGGATTTTGTGGTTAGTTACCTCGGACAAAAGACAATTTGAGTCAATTTGGGTTATTATTGATCAGATGACTAAATCGACTCACTTCTTATTGGTTGAGACTACTTTCAATGTTGAGTACAATGTCAAGTTATACTATTTTGGAGTTGGTTAGAATAGATGGTGTGCCTTCTTTTATTTTATCAGATTGTGGTACCCAATTTACTTCTCACTTTTTGAAATCATCTCAAAAAGAGGCTTGGCACTAAGGTGAAGTTAAGTAGTACTTTTTATCCTCAATCCATTGGACAAGCAGAGAGGACGATCCAAACTTTGGAGTACATGTTGTGCACCTGTGTGTTAGAATTCATAGGAAATTAGGGTGATCATCTACCACGCATTGAGTTTGCTTATAATAGTAACTTTCATGCTAGCATTGGTATAGCACTGTTTGAGGCATTATATGGTAAAAGGTGTAGATCTCTGGTGGGGTGGCTTGAGTTAGGTGAAATGACTTTGATAGGATAGGTTTTAGTATTGGAGGCTATGGAAAGAGTGATGTTAATTAGGTAAAGGTTGAAGATGGCTCAAAATCATCAAAAGTCTTATTCGAATGTTAGAAAAAGGGATCATGAGTTTCTTGTCGGTGATAGGATGTATGTTAAGATTTTCCTATGAAGGGTGTAACGAGTTTTGGTAAAATGGGAAAATTAAATTCCCAGTATGTATGTACTTATAAGATTGTTGAAAGGATTGGGAATCTGACATATATTGGATTTGCCTCCGAATTTGAGTTCTATTCACCTAGTTTTCCATGTGTTTATGTTAAGGAAATTGATTAGTGATCCTAGTGCAATTGTGCCTTTGGAAAGTGTTGAGTTTGAGGAGAACTTGTCTGATGAGAAAGTCCTGGTTAAGATCTTGGTTAGGCAAATGAAGCGGCTTTGCAGCAAGGATGTGGCTTCAGTTTAGGTTCTTTAGAGAAATCAACATATTGAAAGTGCTACGTGATAAAATGAATCAAGTATGATGCTACAATACCTCTATTCTTTCCAATCTACTCAATACTATGGTACTTCCTTTTCCTAATGGTCCTAATTATTTCACTCTTGTGTTTTATTACATAACATGCATACATGTGCACGAAAATGATTTAAAGATGTTTTAAATGATTTAAAGGTGTTTTTATATGAGTTTTAGTGACTATATGATTTTCAAGTGCTGAAATATGTATTGTGTCTTTGTGTTTGGATGTTTCATATTCAAGTCAAGGCTTGTTCTAACACATTCAAAGATGAGTGTTCCCAAAGGAGAGATGATATAATAACCCAGACTTTGTATGACCTTAATGGTGCTTGAATTTGGTTCCAAAAAGTTTTTGACCAAGATGACACGCTAGGACAACCTTCATGGGTCGTGTACCCCTATATGGGATCCAACATCAGTTTATACTCTTTTATTACTAGTCATTCTTATTCTAACACTTAACCTCTCATTCACTCACTCAAGTATATTATTGTTCCAATTTTCAAGGTCTAATTAAGGATTCACATGGAACCTTTAAGATCAAGCCAAAGTCACTTTCAAGCCTTCAACCCAAGGTTATTTATGTTGTTTTTTCATGACCCAAACCTAGGTCCTAGATGTGACACGGCGTAAGGGAAACCCAAAGGGACCCCAAGCAAGCCTCATAAAGCATCATTATACATCATTGGTTGCGGAACCAATAAATCAAGCATCAAAGATAATAGAATAGGAAAAAGGAGGCTAAGGGAAAATCTTGCACAATATCATGGTCAAAAGACAAGAGTTAAACTCATATCATAGATACTTAACATGTCCAACAAACACCTCTAATACATAGATAAGAGTAGGGGTCAAGACAAGGTAACCGGGCTTACCCTCATAGTCAAAATAAACAATAAAGATGAATGTCTCAATACATAATAGAAGAAGCATAGACTAGGATTCCAAATTTGAGGACTCACCAACTAGCTTAAATAGCACCAAACTAGACACGTGGAGGGGGAGGATCAATTTCAGTACTGATTCCTACATAGTGATATCATGTAGGCATAGAGTATGTATTAGTATATCTAAATGTACTAAGTATGTAGGATGCAATGTAACAATAGATAGGCATCACAATCAAAATGCATAATATTAAGCAATAGGCATAACATATAACATGACATGTACGATCAATGCTTAAATAAAACATGATTAAGTCGCTCATGCTCATATAGGATATTATATGAGTACAAGAGACCAAGATAGCTATTCAAGGTATAAACCCCTTGGTAGTTGTGAGGTATAAACCTCTCACATGGTTGATGGTAATCACATCTTACCAACATGGTGACGAAGTATAAACCCCTTGCATGATTGATGAGTATAGACCCCTACAATGGTTACCCGGGCTCTTGTTCCCCCTGATCGGGTATGGTCGAATGCAACACTTTATATAGAGTATATCATATATGTAAGCTCATTTTATCATCATATCGTTATTCATATCATATCTCATGCTTTGGACCTTCAACTCCTCGAGAAACCACATCCGCAGAATTTATCAAACACTTAGAGGGTGTGTAATGCTAGTATAAAAACATGAAATATAAAGATGACACCATTCAAGAAAATCCATTATAAAACCATCAGTTAACACCTTGCAACACCCTAAAGCAATATACATCAAAACCCCTCCACAAATCTTATAATAAATCAAGAACTTATAGCTCAAAACATGGCAAAACTGTCACAACTTCACATAGCTTTAACATAGTGTGCAGTGAATTTTATCATAAGCAAGACCCATTTGTAAATCAACTTTAAATCATGCAATTTGAGTAAAAGGAGGGTTGGGTATCATAGGTGAAAGGAACCCATGAAATAAACCCACAAACCTTAGCTTAGAGATAAACTTGGTGAACACTGGAGATGGAGACTTGAAGTTTGAAGATGAACCTTAAAGGATTACAAAGGTGGCTAAGTGTTTTGGGAGTATTGGGAAATGTTTAGTATTATATAAGGGTGAAATAAGGCTAAGTATAGGTAAAAATTAGTTGGGAACACTTAGGACCAAGACCCCAAAGCCATAGACCGAGATAGAAATACTAGCATCAAAATACACAGCTCCGCGATAGGGCCTTGTTGCGGAGGCCAAATTAACACTTGTCCTCGATAGTTGTACATCGTGGTGCTATCGCGGACTGTCTCTAGAAATTGAAATTTTGAAAATTTGAAATTGTGATTCGATAGCTCCAAAATCAGGGTTAGGCCCTCTTCCCCCTAATTTAGACCCCTCAAACAAGAATATGACGTTACATTTTTTAAATAATAAAAGGATTTTGAGATATACAAAAATTAAGATTCTGGGCATTCTGAGGCATATTTTTGGGCACTTTTTGGAGTTATTACAATATCTCCCCTTTGGGAACATTCATCCCCGAATTTACAAGAGATGAACAAGAAGAGTGATCATCAACAAATCAGCCTCAACAAGAATGCAACATAACATGTAAAACACCATTTTCTAATTCTTAACATAAGTGTAAAATCATCATAGATTTGCCAACTAAAACATGAATGCATATGAATAACTTAGGGGCTGAAATATGATACTTGAAATCACATAGGGGACTTAGGATTAGTACCTTAGGCTTGAGTGGAGTGGAAAAGATAAGGATACTACTTTTGCATATATGCTTTAGCCTCCCATGTAGCACTTTCAACTTGTTGGTTCCTCCAAAGGACCTTAACGGATGCCACCTCTTTGTTCCTTAATCCTTTTACTTTCATATCCAATATCTAAATCGGAACCTCTTGATAAGTCATGTTATCCTCAATAATACCCACAACATCATGAGGCACAATGATATTACGATCACTAACATATTTCCTAAACATAGAGATATGGAACACTTGTGAACCAAACTTATCACTAGTCAACTTCAACTCATAACCTTCCTTGCCAATACTCTCTATCACCTCAGAAGGACCAACATACCTTGGAATCAACTTCCTTTTTTTACCAAAAGAAACCATACCTTTCATTGGAGAAACCTTCAAATAGACCCAATCACCCACTTGGAATTCTACGTCTTTCCTTCTTATATCAGCATAAGATTTTTGACGACTTTGGGAAGCCCTCAACCTATCCCTAATCATGTTAACCTTCTCAAGAGCCTCCATAACTAGATCTAGACCTAATGAATCCATATCTCCAACCTTAAACCAACCCACCGGTGATCTACAATGTCTCTCATAAAGAGCATCAAATGGAGTCATGCCAATACTAGAGTGATAGCTATTGTTGTAGGCGAAGTCAATGAACGGAAGGTGATCATCCCAAATACCTTTAAGCTCCAACACATAAGTCCTAAGTATATCATCAAGTGTTTGAATGGTTTTTTCATCTTGGCCATCTATTTGAGGGTGAAAGTTCATACTAAGATGAACTTTGGTACCAAGACCCTTTGAAAAGACCTCTAAAATTGTGAAGTGAATTGTGAGCCACAATCCAATATGATGGACAAGGGAACCTCATGAAACCTCATTAACTCATGGATGTACAACCTTGCATACTCTTCAGCCCCATGTGTAGTCTTAACCAGTAGAAAGTAAGCCGATTTCGTCATCCTATCAACCACAACCCAAATTGAATCAAAACCTTTTCTAGTCTTGGGCAACCCAACTAGAAAATCCATATTAATCACCTCCCACTTCCAAGTGGGAATCTCTAGGTCTTGGGTTAGGCCACCCAGCCTTTGGTGTTCAGCTTTGACTTATTGAGAACTATGGAAACCAAAAACAAACATGCCAATGTCCCTCTTCATGCCTCCCCACCAATACACATCTCTCAAGTCTCTATACATTTTTATGGAATAGGGGTGGACAGAAGAAGAGGAATTATGGTAGCATCAAGAATTTTCTCCCTTAAACCATCAATACAAAAGACATGAAAACTACCTTGGTATCAAAGGACCCTATCT
>JAOTQJ010017521.1:0-17245 GCA_025642045.1 Solanum sejunctum | reverse complement strand
CAAACAAGAAAGGGCTCAGCGCAGAACCCTGATGGAGTCCCAACTCAACGGGAAAGTACTCAGAGTCTCCTCCCACCATCCTTACCCGAGTCTTCGCTCCATCGTATATGTCCTTAATCAGCTTAACATAAGCCCCGGGAACACCCTTCGCCTTTAAGCATATCCATAATACATCCCTAGGGACTTTGTCATACGCTTTCTCGAGATCAATGAACACCATATAAAGGTCCTTCTTACAATCCCTATATTTTTCTACTAACCTTCGTAACAGATGGATTGCTTTGGTCGTTGACCGCCCCGGCATGAATCCAAATTGATTCTCCGATATAGATAGGTAAAAGTTGTTAGGCCTAACTTATTTCTTATATTCATGCTACAAAAAAGTCACAATATAATAATATTTATTAAATGACATTTAAAATAAATATTGAGAAATAAAAAAAAATCTCAACACTTGATACAAATTATCATAAAATAATGACATTTGATAGAAAAATGTCATAAAAATAATAAAATTTTATATAAAATGTTGTAAAACAACATATAATAGAAAATATCATAAAATTAATGACATTATACTAATTATCGTATAAATAATTTATTAGTTTAAAATATCAAAAATATTATCATATAATTGTGAATGTCATTTTATTAGTTCATAATTGTATATAACTAGTGTTGGATATTTCTCTATTTTTAAAAATTATTATATATTATGTATTAACACTAGAATAGAATTACTATTCTTAGAAAATAGGCAAAACAGAAGCATTCTAGAAACATATTGTGTCATTAACTCGAGGCTACATCTTGGACATGACTAGCACTCGAATATCATTGTTGGTCTCAAGTGATCCCTTGATTTGACTACCTCACTCAACGAAAGATTCAAAGCATGAAAAGATTAACTCAAATGGGTATTTAAAATCATCATCATCAGAAACATAAATATTTGATTAAAAATACTTTAAGTATAAAGTCATCCGAAGTCATCAACTCAATGGTAACTAATGTTTGAAATAGATTTTGAAAAGATCATTCTGACTTCGTTCAACTTTGTCTATGAAGTCTTAACTGACTCATAGAAGGTGCCTAGTAATGTTCATACACAATTATTATTGGTGCCTAGTAATGTGCATACACAATATTAGATTTTTATTTATGACTTAGGTCGTATTTTCAGTTTAGACAGAGAGAGAGACGGTGCATACACAATTATTTTTGGTGCTTGTTCTTGATATTTGGTGATCAATTGCAGGTTATTCTTGATGATTTGAATTTTTATTTTGATAATCAATTGATGATTCCAAATTTTTTTTTAATTCCAATTGTAAGTACTTGATTATGTTTAAATTCATTAATTATTGATCATTGTCTTACAAACATGAGCAGATAAAATTCACAACTAGGATTGTGAAAATCATGAAGAATTAATAAAGTAAAACCTAATAGTTAGAAATTCTTGGATAGTGTGCATGCATGTATTATTTCTCTTTATTTTGATTATTTTTAATGGAGGTCTACGTTAGAACTCTCATAAATCTTACTTGTCAAACGAAGGAGGTAACGAGTGGAAAAAAAAGATAAAACAATAAAAATTCGATATTTTTACACTTGTCTAATTAGCTTAAACGGACCAAAGAATATCCAAATTTAGGACCAGAATAAGGGTTAGTTAAGCATACATCCATAAATAGACCAAGTTACGTGGTGATATTCATCTATTTACCGGACCAAGGACTTAGGTGAACATTATTTACTAGTTTTACATGCTACACACTAGAAAAGATTACAATTATAAGGTTATACCACATTATAAATTCATTTGAAACACAATATCCTAATTTCATCTTCTATTGCGAAAATCTCAATCTTATTTTAGGTAATTAATTACAATTATTTCAGTAATAAAAATTCAAATGTATAGAAGTAAGTTGACTAATAGTTTGAATTTACATAAATTAAATTAAGTTTAGTCCATATTCTTTGTGGGTTCGACTCTAACCTTGGTTATGTTCTATATTTGACAACAATTACTTTACTTTTTTAGGAAAGTATAATTTGGACGTAACAAATTTTGTCACCATTGTCGGGAAATATAAATTTTGGACTAGATTAATTGTGTGATTTGACTGCTAGTTCTTATTTTCTAATTTATGTTTTTGATTGTTTTTGTTTTTTTCAGGGCTTAGGTATAGTGTATTCTCAATATACGAAGTCGAAGCAATCCTTTGACTCCATGCAATCCGAAGTTACAAAAAACTTTGAGGAGAATGCCCATAAGCTTTGCATGAAGCAGAAGAAGGAGTCATAGATTGTATCAAAATTGAAGAGGATAATGCACACCAAAATTCACTTCTAAATGTGCAAGATAATCAACCAAGACAGGATGATCATTAACCTATGTAAAGAGCTGGGTTTGGTGCCTGGAATAACTATGGGGTTGATCTAAATATCGTAGGGATCACATGTTCTATTTTGTTACCATTATTGACAAGGAGTTTAAAGCTCACCATTTCGAGTGGGTTGCTCTAAATGCTCCATAACAGAGGGTTATTTTCAGAGTTACCATCTAAAGATTCATTTTCTCATATGCATAATGTTGTATTTATGGGCAAGAGCATTGTGAAAAATCATAACTTGTCATTAGATGTAATCGGGTTTCACGTGTTTCTGTTGTCACTAATTGGTAATCCCTTGACTCCATGCAATCCAGAGTTACAAAGAACTTTGAGGAGAATCCCCATAAGCTTTGCATGAAGCAGAAGAATGAGTCGTAGATTGGATCAAAATTGAAGAGGATAATGCACACCAAAATTCACTTCTAAATGTGCAAGATAATCAACCAAAAGAGGGTGACCATTAACCTAGGCAGAGAGTCGGATTTGGCGCTTGGAATAACTATGGGATTGATCTAAATGCAATGGGGATCACATGTTTCATTGTGTTACCATCATTGCCAATGAGTTCAAAGTTCACCATGTTGAGTGGGTTGCTCTAGATGCGACATAACAGAGGGTAATTTTCAATAGAAGGATCCATTTGGTCATATGCATAATAATGTATTTATAGGCAAGAGCATTATGAAAAATCATAACTTGTCATTATATGTCATCGGGTTGCACACCTTTTGTTATCACTAATTGGTAAAGCAACAGTATGACTATCCGAGCACTCTTATAATTCTATCATTACTTGGGAAAAGTTGGATGATACATTCAACGAAAAATACTTCCCTCCATTAAAGAAATTGAAACTAAAGGATCGAATCAATAACAGACAACAACAATTGTGAGAGTCAATAAAAGCTATCTGGGAAAGGTTTATAAAATATCTGATGACTTTGTCAAACCATCAAAGAACTGAGGATTCACTTGAGGTATCTTATAGAGAATTGGAAGACAATGGAAAAGTAGTGATTGACACTATCACTAGAAGCATATACTTTTGATGAGGCTGCCCAATGACTTAAAAAGGTAGCTAAGACAAATAGGGCATGGAGTACTAGGGATTCACAGATCACAAAAAAATCTTTATAGTTGAAAAATTCATTAAAATTAAGTAAGAACTGGTCTCGACATTGTAAAATTTCTAAATTCGAAATTTGGAGGGGGGGAGGGAGAAATCCAAAAATTCACTTCGAAATCTTGACTTAAGAAATATTTATGGAAGATGAAAGTGTTAGAAAATAATTAAGAAATGGTAAAGAGACTTACTCCAATAAATTTTCTCAAAAGATTGATTCAAAAATCGTCTCTCCTAAGTTCTAATTGAATAAAAATGGTGAAAATGAGAAATAGAAAGAAAAAACCCAATAAATGGATATCTTCAATCAAAAAAAAGTTGTTGACCAGGCGTTAATTGTGGTCAACTTGCATCAATATTATTTAAAACATGTTTTTAACCATAGATATTCATCCAAAATCCTATATATGAACCAAGAGTCCAAATTGATTGTAGAACATGTTTCGAAACTAATGAAACTATCAAAAATTGAATTTGAGGTCTCTTTGACCCAGAATCCAATAAATCACAACGAAACTAGTTAAAAACTCAAAAAGACCAAAATGACCTTGAAATTCTAGAAAAAAATGACGCAACTTCTCCTCGGCATAAAATCACTTCCTGAAACTAACAAAATGATAAAAAAAAAAATTCAATCCGAGCATCTAAACTTAAGATATTGATCAAAGTCAAACCTTTTTCAATTTTTAACCGAACTTCCAACTCCATACCTCAAATCCACAAAATAGTCTCAAGCCTGAAATTGAAGGTTCTTCTAGACTAATTTTCAGTCGAAATTGATAAAACTGATAAAATTTTATTTCAAGACTCGAAACTCCCAACAGTACCAAAACTTGCTTTCAAAACACTTAAACCTTAAAACCCAAAAACACATACAACCTTCTACTGCTCAACGGAACACCAAAACCAACCACGCCAATGGATCAGGTAAAGACACGAGGCCATCAACGGGAGGAGTAAAATGGTAATTTTCGAGAAATTTCCAAAAGTGCCCGTTAAGGTCATAACAATCGGTTTCCTCCTAGGTTGCTAGACAATTAGACTCGGTAATATATTGTTTTTACGTATTACTTTGATAATTCTCTTTAGCAAATTTTACAACATCATGAATTATATAGAATTAGTGTGATTAATTCTCTAATACAAATTCAATTATTATTATAAAACTAACATGGATGCAGGGTAATTAAACACTAATAATGAACGTTAGAAACTAAGCTAGAAATGAAGATGAAGGTAGACTTTGATTGAACAAGACATGTTATGAAAAACACCAAGTACAAACAACATAAATAGCAAGTCAAAGGCGACTAAACTTTAGGAAAAACATCTTCATTATCATGTAGTAGAAACAGAGTTGAATCCAAGCCATTGTTGCTCTAAGAGCTATCTGGATCATTTAGAGAAGCTATAGCTGTTTCAATCCTCAACTTCAAAAGATCTCTCTCTTCCTCATCGGCCTACAAAAGAGAAATCAAAGGTATTTAGCATTCAACTTTTTCACATTGGAAGATATAATCATTTTACGATTCTACAATTGACAACTTCTCGAATCCATTTAATTTTATGCTGCCCAATTATGTTGCCAAAGTCGAAACACATTATGTGTAAAGTATTTAATTTTACTTTATTTGTCTTTTTTTTTCATAACTATCTAGTTTTCACTTTTCACTATCTAGTTTTCACTTTTCACATTGATGATTTAAGAATGTAAGATTAAATAATATTTTTTTTTTACGTTTTACTCACTTTGTAAATATAAGAAAATAAAATTTAAAAATCTTCTTTAATGTTTAAAAATATGTGTAAGTTAAAACAAAAGAAAAAAAATCAAATTGAAACAAATAAAGTACTTTCTTTGTTTCATTTTATATGACTTATTATATTTTTTTTAGTAATAATTTAACTTTAAAATATTCATTTTACCTTTAATAAAATAATTTCTAGCCACGCAAACATCTTTGATTTATTTCAGGCCATAAATTTTAAAAGTATTTTTTTCTTAAGTTCCGTGTCAAGTCAAATAACTCATCTAAAATTAAAATGGAAGGAGTATATGATTAGACTGCAAGGATCTTCATGCCCTAGGCAAATCATTGGGGTGTTGTTCAAAATAATTGTGAAAATAGAATAAATAAATAAATAAATATATATATATATATATATATATATGTGTGTGTGTGTGTGAGAGAGAGAGATCAAAGATTGTTTCTCCAATAATTAAAACTATTAACATTAAATAAATATGATAACGTAATTTTCAGTACGGCAATTTAGAAAGAATTTTGATATATTCGGGATTATTATTGTAAGGGCGGAGCTATATTCATCCAAGAATAGTCAAATAAAAATCATTTATTGGAAAATTTTTTCGAATATATAGATTAAATATAAACATTTTTATATATATTAATTATTGAACACTCTTGATACAAAAATTATTTACCCATATTTTAAAAATATGATCAAATTATTGGTTTCGCAACTGTATTACTGTGAGCATAATACTTTTAGTTTAAAGCTACCGATTAATGTAGAGTAATTTCCAGAGGACAGTCTTGCACTTACTGCTAATCATTGAGAGTAAAATAATGTCAGCTTACTCCATAATAATTATTGTACTAACCACAAAATCGACCTTTTTTTTTTAACAAGTGGACCAAGTAAATATTTTCTTTATTGGACCCTAAATTATCAAATGACCCTACAACTTGACAAAAATGTTGGACCGTGTATTAGTTTGTCAACACATGGATTATTTTTGGCCTACCATCAATATAGTACATATTAGTATAAGTTTACTTGGAAAACTGATACAATAAACATATTGTCTCAACCGTGCAATTAAATAATTTATCTATTTAATAAGATAAAATAAAATAATTTAAAACATTTAAGTGTTTGTGTTTTGTTAATTCCTTTAAAATAAAGGGGATAATTCTTGATTTTATATTGGTGTATGACCCATTGCCTGTCATGATTTCAGGAACAAAAGATTTATGCTTCACTTGAACATGAAGAGCGTGGATATCACGTTCCACGTGATATTTTGTATTTACACAAATATCATTTAAATTTATCTAAACAGGTCTACTTTTAAAATAAAAAATGGGGCAGGGAAAAATAAAAGAGGGATTACAAGGTGATGATCAAATCCTAATTAATTTTAAAATTTAAATATCTAACTAATTGAGTTATTAAAAATAATGATATGTTTATTATGATTTTTTTTTCCTTTTATGAATTTAATAAGTTTTTACAATCACAAAAGTTTCTTTGAGATTAACTTTTATCTGTTAGGGTTCATTTGATAGATAAGCAATTCAACTTGCTGTTATCTTTCTTTTCATTCACAGTTTACTTCCTCTTGTCATCTAGAAGATAATATAGGATGTCTCATGATTAAGTTTAAAATTAGATTTATATTATATTTAATTAATGATATAAATTAATCTCAAGATAAATTCGTATTGATTAAATTTGTATTGTCGATAAACAGTATAAATATAATTTCAAACTTTCTTTGAATTTTCCACCATATTCCATTCAACTTAAAAGAAATTTATTTCCGCCTTCCAAATTTAAATAAATTAATTCCATAACCAGTATAAACTCTTGGGGGTGGTTAGAGAAAATCGGCTCGAAAGCAAAATATCCTACTAGGGAATAACTCGAAAAAAAAAAAGGAAGGTTCTACGTAGTGTGTGTTCTAAAAAAAAGTGAGTCTCTTATTTATTTTATTAGTTTATTTGATATATAAATAAAAAATAATATTTTTTTTTATCTCATTTTATTTGGCATTCTTTTTTTTCTGATCTGTTAAAAAAATGACATCTTACTTATTTAAAAACAATTTACTTTTAAAATTTCTTTTTTACCTCTAATAGAATAATTATCAACCACACAAATATATAAGAATAATTTTAGATCATAAATTTTAAAAGTCTAACATCATTCCAAATATATGTAAGAATGTTTTAAAAGTCTAACATCATCCCAAGTATATATAAAAATAATTTTAAACTATAAATTTTAAAAGTCTAACATCATCCCAAGTATATAATAGTATGGATGGTGAAAGTTGAGGTAAGGATGGGAAGTGTTGGAGAGTAGAAAAGATACTACAATTTATATCACTGCTTGTTTTTAATCATTTCACAGCAGTAAAAAATGTTTTAGTGTAAAAAGCAATGGAAGAAAAGGAGAGAGAAAAGAACCTCAATGAAAGCTGTATTGTGAAGCCTTCCAGAAAAAGCATAGATATTTGCACTAATAATTTTGATATTCAAAGATTCAAAAACCTCACAAAGTTTGAGCATTGTGTCTCTTCTTTTGCTGCAAGTGAGGCTGACTGCCACTATCTTCTCTCCCATGGAAGACACCCTCAACTGCAATTGGAAAATAGAAAAGGAATTAAGGATAATATGAGTATATATAGAGATGGTGTTGTTGGTACCTCAAGAGGGGAATTAAAGGATGTGGTAGTTGATCCTGAAGAATCATATCCATACTGCTGCTCCAATGTTGTTGATCTTTTATGCTTGCTTTCATCTTCAAAATCGGTATTCTTCTTTGATCTTCCAAATTCAAGGTCTGATATCTCCGCTCGAATCCGCCTCTCTTGTTTGCGCAATTCTTCAATATAATCAATTGCATCTTTGATTATTGAAGCTCTGTCCATCTGGATGGGAGATATATTAATAAAGGTAGTACTAGTCCCTATTTATTTGAGGGTTAATTTACCTTGGTTATCTTTGGGACGACTGCTCTAAGTGCAAATAACCTCTCATTCAGCTTCTTCCTCCTATTCCTTTCAGACATAATGTTCTTGGATGATTGGGCGTCCGGGGAGCTTGAATCATAGTATGACCAGATTGGCTCATCCAAGTAGCTGCAAAATTTATCCAAAACACAATTACTAATTGCTATATTAGGGCACGAATAATCGTTTTTGGGCCATAATTAGTTTACCTTTCCGATTGAAACAACATGCTTTTTTCCCAATAGTCATTATACTCTTCCATCGGATTCAACCACAAATTCTATACTTTACAAAATCTTTTTTAGGTATATATAGATGAGAGAGAACAAATTCCATACGTGTGTTTGCTACTTTTTTATTTTTTATCTCACCATAAAATTATCGTTGTTTGACCAGAGATTAATATGTTGGTGAGTGAAAATGAACATGAAATGATTTACATGATAATTACTAATTTGATATCAATAACTTATTAATCCGCTAACAAATTAATATATTTAAAAATAATATCTAATAAATTAAATTATTAACCATAACTATTCATCCTATCCATCCATAAACAGTCCAAATCTTAAGATATAGGTGGGGTGTATTAACCGATTTCTTTTTAACCTACTCAGTTACAGAGCAAATGATATGCGTCTGAATGAATTTCGTATTCCTTCTCCTAACTTATTTGATACACAGTAAATTATTTCCTCCATCTTAACTTAAGTGATACTAATATGTTCTATTTGTTACTTCTTCTATTTTAATTTACTAAACATATTTTTATTTTTGGTTAAAACAATAGATTTTTTATTTAATAACTTTTCAATATTTTAACCATGTCGGATCCACTTATTTAATAAAAGATTTACGAAAGTGTACTCATCACAATCTTATTTTGACTGATTAAGTGTCAACCGCCGGTAATATTGCTATAGTAATTGCCATACTAAGTCGTTTTTGCTGTTTAACTCACCAGTTTATTTATATTATTTTAATTCATTATTATATAAATGGTGATGTTGAAGTTAATTTGGAATTTCTTTTTTATTATTTTTTAAAAAATATATTAGGAGGGCATATGTATTCTGTCCCTTCAGTTTGATTTAATATGTTTGTGAATATCTTCGGATTCCACAAACTGAACTGTCAATAGGCTATGTTGCTATCCCGATAATTATTTAATGAATTCAATATAAGGAGTCAGTTCTGTTGTCAATTATCAGCATCATTTTCTTTGATTTCTTCGTGGAATTACTCCCCCTTTAAGAGTACTTGTCCATTAATACACAAATTAATAATCAGTAAATGATATTTTCTTCATTCTATTTTAATAATTATTATTAAGATTTGACATAATTCTTAAAAAGATTAATTAAAAATATTATTTGATTAATATATTTCTTGTAAATAATTAATTTTTTTATCTATATATGTACCATATAATTTAAAAATAATTAATGTTAAGAATAAAGTTGATAAAAAGATAATCTTTTTGGCGATAAGACATCTGATTTAAATTCCAAGTAATTCTCAAAAAATTTATTACAGTAATACTTATTTGTTGCCTCTTATATGTATATTACCTAAAATAGAATTCTACCTAAAATAGCATTTTAGATTTTCTCATGTATGTATTTCAATACAATGAGAATGAACGAAAAGAATGACAAAATTCTTTATGTAAGTCTGCGACTTCGTTCAACATGGTTTTGAAGCATTCATGAAGCAACAATAATTTTTTCTTTTTCTTTTTCTTGAATCTTTTCTTTTCTTTTGTGTTGTTTTATTTTATTATTATTATTTTTTTTGAGAATGGATGATCAAACTTAAATGCAGTAGTTTCAACTAAAGGTTTTAAAAGAATATGAAAAAAAATCGATCGAAACAACCAAACCGATTTTTATTATTTTCTCAACAAAATTGTGGAATTTCATTTAGTGTATCCCAAATAATTGGAATCGTCTTTTTAGTTTATAAAAAAACCTAAATATCCTCGAACCAAATCGAAGAACTTTACATCTATATAAATATATTTTATATATTAACATGTTAAATTTAATATATAAATATATTTTATAAAATTTTTAAAATATAAATATAACTTATTTCTAAGACCTCCAGTGATTGGATGATTTTGGGTATTTGCTCTTTATTTAGCCTTTAATTAAGTAGTTTTTAAATTAAAAGATGTTATAATAGAAACTCCATCAAGCAAATATGACAAAATCTATGCAAACATTCCTACGTTAAAGTTTTAGATCAAATAATATGGCAAGATGATTTTTCAAAAAAATTGGGGGTAGGAAAAGGGGAGTACATGTGGGAAATTGAACCCTCACTAATAAGGTGGGAGTTCAGATAGTCAACCAACTGACCTATTAAGATTCCCCACAAGATTACATTATATTCTTGACTTTTTGGTAAATTAAAGTGTTTCTTCGAAAATATATTTGCAAAAAATATTTTAATAATAGTTTATTTTGAAGTGACACATTAAAAAAAATATCCAAAAATTAACTAAACTGTATCGATACTGAAGAGAAACCAATATGATTGGGATAGTTTAAAAAATTTAATTTTGATTATACATTATAAGATATCCAAAAAATTAGGATGGTATAACTTTTAAAAAATGACCGATTGAACCATCCCATTGACACCCTAGTTTCAACCACTTCTATAAACCAATCGAATAATTTTGCACTACAAATCATAGTCCAACATGACAATTTTGCTTTTCCAACTGGTGTAGTTCTTGACGAAACGAATTATCCCTTATGGGCACAACTAATGGAGATGCGTATTGGAGCAAGAAACATAGTTGGATATCTTACGAGCGAATTTACCAAACCATCACCAACTAATCTAACTTATGGCACATGGATCACCAAAAATTCACTTCCTCTGTCCAATTTTACTTAGCCCCTGTTGACTTGACATAGGAATTAAGAAGTAGTAAATGATAAAGTAATTTTATCAAAGTATCCTTTGATATAATAAATACTATGTCTTGAAAAATATAATTGAGAAATAACTATAATTAATGATAAGAGTAAATTATAAAGTGGATAAGTATTATTGAATTTCCAAGTCAAAAAATTCTAAAGGGAACTTTCGAAGCAGCCCACTCGCTATAGGGGCGATCCATTTTTGGCTAGTGGGCCAAGAAATATTAAATAGTGACGTAGGGCTATTTTCAGAATCTTGAATATTTTAGTATCCTAAAAATGTCTATGGCCATACATGTATTGTAGTGGATAAGAATTAGTGTAATGGGGGCATGTTAATCGTAAAAATGACTTTTTAAAAGAAAAATCAGTTTAAAACATAATTAATTTAATGAAAGAAAAATTAATTTTTTCAAAAATAGGAAAACAGAATTACCACTTAATTTTTTAAAGAAATTAAGAAAATTTTAAATAAGAATTTTAAGACCATAACAGAAAAAATCCTAAAATTTCGGAGAAATGGGTAAGGGTCCAATTTTCACTTTTGAGAAAAAATTAATCACTAAAAAATGACTGCTAACTTGCGGTTAACCGACAATTAAAACTTATTTGATTAACTTCAAAAAAGATCAATGTTTAAAATGGAACTTGAGAATCTAGCCACATTTGTCCAATTTGACTAATTTTGAAAATAAAAAGAGAATTTGGATTTCTAAAACTTAAACTAAAAAATGACTAAGTGTTAAAGACCTACAAATACATTATTTTGAATTAAAAAATCATAAAAATCAATTTTAAATAAAACATAACACAAATGATTTTGCTTTTGAGAAATTTAATTAAATTAGATTAAAAAAAAAAGTTAGTGTTCAAATACAAATATGCAAATAAAACACTATAAAAGGGGAGAGTTAAAAGGGTTTTGAGCCTTTAGCCCACTTATGTTCGTGTTGCAATTTTGAGCCTTTTAGCTTTTTTACCCCTGTAATACTACACTGTATTCACGCTATAGATCATTGTATACAATGACTTTTGGGCTTCAAAACTTGTACAACAGCTTCCTTAAACACATTTGGATCCCAACCACCTGTAGCGACCCAAAGCTTTTCCGAAAATGCAAGGGTGGAATCCCAAAAGGACTCGAATGGCATTACATGTAACAAAAAGTAAAGAAACAAAGAATTAATGTTCTAAAGAGAAACATTAATGCATCAAATATAACATGACATTAAAATAAGGTGGTAGATTGGGGAAAGGATCAGAGTAATATCAAGACAAACGAGAGTTGAATTGCATAATTCTAGAAAAAGTAAAATAAAGTTAGAAGAGTCAATTAAAAATTTGATATATAGTGGTAGCAAGAAAGCTAGACATGAGAACCAAACCAAGACCAACTTACGCATTCAAATTCTCAAAAACTCATGAAGTGTAACAACTTGATTGCAAGGCTAAATAATCACACCAATAAAGAAATAGAAGCCAAATAAACTAAGATTGTGAATAATAAAATAGAGAGCAAGGTCTATCAGGCTAATAACTAGATTTTTAAAAAAATTATTTGGGTCTTTGCAGCCGATTTATTGGTTAAAAATGATTTGTACATTGTTTGGGATGAGCCCAAACCTGGCCCAATCCCTTTATTTTAAAAAATGTGCAATTGATCTGTCTCTTCATTATCCTAATTCTATCATGCCCTCTACTCTTCTTTGACCGATGTATCTGATAGACCTCATGGATCGGTCCTTGTTCCTTGCGCGTATCAGGGTCTTCACTCTCCCTGGGAAAGAATCACATTTTCATCCTTTCACAAGGTATGTGGGTTTCCATTGGTGTCACGCTCCGGGAAGGTATCCTAAATGTAACTGGCACTCAGAGACTGTTGTTAGTAACTTGGCCTCATCATAGTCATTCAATAAATAAACTCTACCAATCAGAGGAAGGCATAAGGAAGTAAATGGGCACGTCTCATCTAATCTCAAGATAATATTATAAATAAATAGCTAGTAGAAAGAAACTAGCTTAACAAGTTTTAACATCAACATCCGACTCTAGTATATGAAGTCCTATCACTATCAAGTGGTGCTAATGACAGACCCATGACTACCTCAATCAAAATAAAGTTAATCAAATCTAGCTCTAAAGCAAAATGAAATAAATATAATCAATCCTTTGAAGTAGGGAATGCTCACCAATCAGCTGAACATCTTAAATCCTCAACGATGCGTCTGTTGATGATCTCCAAATCTTATATCTACATCATAAAATAATGCAGTCCCAAAGGAGGATGTCAATACGTAGAATGTACTAGTATGTAAAATAGTTGAATGAAATCAAAACAGGTAGAATAATATAGAAACAACAATCGACTCAAAATAATAAAAATCAACATGTCAAATGTCTATCTAAAAAAAGAATAAAGAGTAGACAAGTGATTCATCAACCAATCAACTCATCAATCAAATCAGATTCATCTCAGAGAGATTCTTCTCAAAGGAACCCAACACAATTCATCCCAACTCAATTCATCTCAACTCAACTCGTCTCGTCTCATCTCATCTCGACTCAGATTACTCAGTTTGGAAACTTTCTAGGAGTTTCTCTTAGCCGATAATAATCACTTATGAGCTAGGGGTCGTACAACAATCAGTTGATATTGCCATAGCCATCTTGTACTTGCCAGGTAAGGGACAAATATGATCCACAAGGAAACTGAACTCAGTCATCCTCTATTGATTTCAGGGATGTAAACTCAAGAGGGGACCATGAGATATAATGGTTCAATCCTCTCCTGTGCTGGGCCGACATAGGTAATGAGTGCAAGTGGGACTCACTCTTACTCATTTCGATGCTGGATACTCCTCTGAAGACTTAATGCTCATAAAACTCCTCGTCACTATCTCAAGTAGCCTCGTAGAGGTACTCATCTTCTCAATTAGTCTCATGGAGACTCTCATAATCTCAATTAACTCAAACTCAAGTGTTCTCTATTATTTCAGAAATTTTAACTCATCTCATCCATTCTAGGAGTATTTTGGTAATTTTATCAAGTGTTATATCATCTCTCCCTTGGAACCATTCGTCCTTGAATGATGAGTAATGGTGCATATCAAGGCATGAATAGACTCAAAACTCATCTCAACATTCACATCTACCAATCAGTCTTTTGACTCCTCATCACTCTCAACAATCTCTATTTAGACTTAAGAATAAACAATCCACTCAAGAATAGGAACATCAATTAAGTCAAGGGTAAGAACATTACCTTCAACATTTTCATCATTAGGCACGAATAACGGTTAAGACTTCTTTTAATACTCAATCAACCAATTTGGACAGTCATAAGTCACTCAAAATAGGCAAATCAGTTTAGATCAAGAGTAGAGATACTCTTTTAGGCATTTTCACCATCAAGCACGAATGAAACGTTAAAACTCAATCAATTTGGATCATTTAAATACTTAAACAATCAGTCCTTTGAACTTACGAAGGGAATCATCAACTCCAATCGAGAATGGGACCATCGACACATAAGTCTATATGTACAACTCTCAAGCTTAGTACCTCATCTCAATTGTGCTCCATTTTATGAAACTCTACTATATCAAATTAAGCTTATAGGTCCTATTCAACTCTTTACCTATCCACATCTTCATATTCCATCAAGCCTACTTCTGAGCCTCAAGGTGCTACCCTTAAGACGATCATATTCATACAAAGCAAATCCTCAATACTTAGCTTTATACTTCCATGGGGGCTTTCATTAAAAGATTACTAGTCCTTTTCACTACTTCACCACTCTCACTCATACCCCTTGTTATAAAGTCTTCCATAGTCTGTCATCAATACTCGTATAACAATAACCACGCATTCAAGCCTATCACTCTAACCACTTCAACTCAGACTTAGAATTTTCAAGCCTACTTAGCACTTCTACTTCCTCTATTCAATGAGCCCCCACTCAAAGACATACCATCATACATACTCTTACCTATCTATTGCACATCATTGGATCTCATCTCTCTCCCCCTCCCTATCTCTACCCCCACATGACACAAGTACAACACCAATATCGCAATAAGGATTCGTTCACTCCTTCTCACCTACCCTCATTCTCCATCTACTACTATCAACATCACTATTAGGGCCTAGAGGAGCTCGTCATCCCCCATTTGGCAAAACCCCAACTCCTCCTCCTCATGCACAATAAGCACGATTCTATATTTTAAACTTGACACTCTACATCCTACTATCAACAGTAGCATACCATACCAAAGGTTAGGGCACACATAAGATAATGTTAGAATGGAGAAATTTTACTTGCTCTCATCAATCATCACTCATTTACTATCATCGATATTTCTATCAAGACATGGGAAGACAGGATCACTCAAAGAACTTAGAATGAAGATCATTAGCATGATTCGATCAAGAAATCTTATTTGAGAACGTTCATAATGAAGTACAATCTCTCTAATCTATCAAGACTCATTATGAGTTCGTAGAACTACATGTAGTGTAAAACTCAGGTCGCATCTCATTCAACATAAGAGTGGAAACACTTAAATCCATGGGATCAAATCGAAATCAATGAATGAATTCATCATTTTTCATCCTCACAATTCAACATGAATAACAATCAACAAGTGGTATATAGGACTAGGCCATGGGCATGGAAGACGTATAGCAGACGGGAATAGAGTATCATCTCAATGGAAGAATAAGGAGTGATGATATGACAAGAATTGATGTCTCATCTCGATCATCCCATCTCTATCAAACTCAAGATCTACTTTGATTTCTCACCTCACCATCTCCCCCTTAGCTCAAGGGTCATCTCTCAAGTTTTGCTAATCAAATCCCCTTACTAAGCTATAAACATATACCTCTACATGTTTGAGGAATCACTATTCACAAGAATAGGCGTCTTAAACTATTCTATCAGACTATAGTCGCATAAACAGCTTAGCCACTAAGACTCTCTTCAAAGATACCACTCTTAGCTTCCTCTTGTCTCTATGAAAAATCTATATATTTGTTGCTCTTAATGGAGTACATAACCACTTCCCACAACTCTTACCATCTAACCTCTTCTTTTGCCTGCTAACGCTCAACTTTTGTGCTATTATAAACGTATTTGTAAGAGACTTAGACTATAAGGGAAAAACTCATCATCATCTATCCATATGCCCCAATAAACTTAGTTGTTGGGGATGACAAAAAATGCTTACATCAACCAACTCCATAATGACAACTCAAATAAACTATCTAGATTCTTATAACAGTTATAACTTAAAGCTTCACATATCTTTACACGATCATGGGTACACATCTCAAGCCTCTTCTTATCTATTGAGCTATCCTCATTTCACTAGTCTTACCCAGGGGAAACTTGTAGTCTACCCATAATATCACTTTTCTTACAACTTAGTACCACTCACCTGTTCAGTTATATCTCCTTATCTGACTAAGGCTCATAACTCAATGAATCTCATGAACTGTCACTTAAAATTTGTAAGCCTAATTTAGATCTATCACATTGAAATCACTCTTTTTCCCTATTCAACATCTACACTTTAACATCAATTGTATGAATACTAGAATATATCAAAATAAACTTCCTTCTAGTTTTGAGCACGACCTATCACACTTTAACAATAACTCTTCCTCTATTCTCATCATGAAAATCATAGGGTACCTACAACTCTTTCATCAAACTTATAACAACAACAACAACATACCCAGTTATATCCCACAAGTGGAGTCTGGGGAGGGTAGGTTGTACGCAGACCTTACCTCTACCTCATCGAGGTAGAGAGGCTGTTTCCTAAGACCCTCAGCTCAAACTCCATAAGTAGAAGGACTGAATATGGCTGAAATGATAAAAAAATGTAAGATAAAATGAAATGAAATGGAATGTAACAATAAAATGGGAAGAAACAAAGAGAAAAATGAGAGGAAAAAAGGAAGGATAGCATATGACAGTCATTTACTAAGATAAAACTAACATATATACACTAGA
>JAOTQJ010017510.1:0-17246 GCA_025642045.1 Solanum sejunctum | reverse complement strand
AGCTAGTTAAGTTTTCTTAAATTATGTTAGCTTAAAAGTAAAGTAATATATATATATATATATATATATAGAGAGAGAGAGAGAGAGAGCTAAATTGAATTTTTTTTCATTTTTAATTTTATTTTATCATATATTAACAGGTTTGTCTAAAATAATTTGAAAAAGTATAAAAAAATAGAGTCCCATTTTAAGGTTAGTTTTTTTAGCTTATTTTAAAAATTAATGAAAAAATATATATCTTTTAGTCTGAGGTTTTAATAAACTAGAATTTTAAATTATACTAGATTAGCTAGTTAATTTTTCTTAAATTATGTTAGCTTAAAAGTAAAGTAATATTTTCATATATATATATAAATGTTATTTATAAGATATATGTATATGTATTTATGTACATAACATATAATAAGTAAATTAAAATAAAAGAGAAAAAAACACTACCTACTAATCCTAAATTTCTGCCTAACCCACACAAAACCACCCCCCACTTCTGCACACAACACGTTACACACTACACACAAATCCCCTATCTACACGTTCTGCACACAACACGTTACACACTACACACAAATCCCCTATCTACACATTTTGTATATATACTAAACAACAGTCCAACAAACAGAGAGACTACACAGATTCATAAACAGAGCATACAACAATCTACACCCACACGGCAGAAACAAAAAATCTTACACCACTTTTTACTTTTATCACTCACAGAAATACACCCAAAACGAAAATCATATGCAACATAAAAAGGGGCAGAGTTTGAGATTTATATTCACGGTTCGAGTTCATGATTTCTATTGTATTCTATTCTTCGTAATTATTCTTCACAAGAGGTAACATTTATCTTTCTTGTCTAATTTAATATGATTGTAATATATTAAAGTTGTCTAATTTCGGATATGTTTGACCCGTTAATATTCTTTGACATTAATTGCAATATGAATTATGTTCAAATCTTTTATATTAACTTTTTGTTTAGATATTTCATATTGTTAAATCTAGGGTAAAACTGTTAAATAGCTTATTTCATGTTGAGTAAATGTGTTGTCCAATTATGATGATGTGTGCATTTACAATTTAATAAATTAAATGACAAAATAATTAATTATATGAATTCTTTATATATAAAATATTGCTTTTAGTTTGGAGGTTCTTCTTTTATTTTTATGACTAAAAATTTAGGTGTCCAGAATTCCTAACATGTGGAATGGGCAAAACTTATATAAAAAATATTCGGATATTCGTACTAATATCTTGCTCACTTTGCTTAAAAAATAAAATGATAATAAGGATGAAAAGTTTGTAACCTTTTACATCTCATTTGAGTAATAATTTTTTTAGAATACTAACTTAAGAATTTTATATTGATCCATGCAATTAATACTGAATTGTTTGCATTATGCTTTTTGCGAGTCACAATTACTAATTCTAAAAAACAAAGGTTAAAGAATTTTGACTTTGTAAAAAAAATTAATACTAACAATAATTTAATTACGAAAAAATCAAGGATGCGATGACGCACCATGACTAAATGAGTTCAGTAATTTTTCTTTCTTTAATCCAAATTAAAATTTGCTTATAGAAAATTCTTAGGATGTAGAGAAGACAATTATGCCTCTAACGTCTAGATGACTAACGCGGTGACACACTAAGTTGAGACTCATAAAATCAATAATTTTATATAAAAAATGAACAAATTAAAGTCCATAGACACAATTTATTTCAAAAATAATTTAAGACAAGAATAGGTTGATAAAAGTGACCGTGCTAGAACCATAGGACTCGAGGGATGCCTAATACCTTCACCTCAGTCGACAGAATTTCTTACTCGATCTTTGTTTTTGCAGACCAAAAAAATAAAGAGTCAACTTTCTTTTGATTAGGGATTTAAATAAGGTGACTTGAAACACCAAAACTCAATTCCAAGAGGCAATACTAAATAAACAAATAAATAATCCCTTTTCAATGATGTCATTTAATTGAAAAAACTTTATTTTTCAAAACTTACGCGGGGAAAAAATAGAGGTGTGACACTAGCCAGCCTCTGCTTGGTCTAGTTCAGTTAATTAGACGAGAACACATCATCAAATCTGGTTAACCAATCTCTTTCCTATTCATTACTACCTGAATCGGGATGGTAACACTAGGCAAGTTCTAATGTTGGCCACCACTAGAAAACATGCAATACAAAGAGAACTGATTAATACATGTAAATACTCATTCCAAGAATTGCAAATTATCTAAGTTTATTTGGTTAGATCTTCATGGTTCTCACAACCCAAAGTTGTGGGTTTAGCTACTTATGTTATGAATAGATAAAGAAACTCTGAATTGAGAAAATATAATGAATCTCTTACCCAAATAGATTGAAGAACAAGAAAACCCAATTTGTATTGAGAATCAGAAGATTGAATGATACAATGAATTTACAAGGGTATTCTCCTCTCCAATATTTTGTCTCAAAGTGTAAAACCTTAAAAAGTGCTCTAACGATGTTCTCTTCTCTATTCTGGCGTACTCCTTACTAAAAATAACCTAATTATACTATTTATAGTATTTACAAACAAGTTTCAAAAAAAGTAAAAAAACTGATCGGCACACCCTACAAAATGCAATTATGACTCGTAACTGGGTTTATGAGTCGTAATCGGGGTCTCATGTTTAGCTTCTTGAATCTTGGACTTCACTACTACGGATCCACTTTCTGAGTTATAGTCTGATGTTAGACTTGTATCGCCTTCTCGTAGACTTCATCATCATCATCTGGTCCTTCTCTAGAAATCTTCATGAAACCCCTCTTACGACTCATAGAGTGATCTACGACTCGTATAAGAGTCTAGTATAGCTGAACTTCAGACTTTTATTCTTCACTAAAAATTCCAACGAAACCCACTCTACGACTCATAGATTGCTCTACAACTCGTAGAGGGTCTCATAAGCCTTCAAAAACAAGAAAAATCTGTAATTTTCTTCAAAAGTCATGACAACCTATTTTCCTGCAAAAACAAACACAAAAACATATAAAAACCCCAAATGTTGCATTAAGAACACACAAAATTCTAACTTTTCGGCATTAAATGTATTGTATTGCATCAAGGGTGGCTACAAAAAGTGTCCCTGGTTTGGAGGATAGATATTATGTACCTCAACATAAGCCAAAAGCCTAAGTAGAGGGTGGTTGGTGTAAGGGTGAAATACAAAAATAAAGGGGTGAGTTAGGAATACGGAGAAAAAGAGAAAAATCATGTACTGGGTGTAAGAAAAATAAGTGATACCTTATATGTGAGCTAAAAAGCAAATGAAGTATAAAAAGAAGGTAAAAAAATGAAAAATAAAAAGAAAGCACCCAGAAAAGCTTGAAATAGGAGAAAGGGAGAATAAGGTAAAAATAATAGAGTTGGTGGGGTCAAAAGTGTAGAAAATACAGTTTCAAGGAGGGCCTTTAGTCACTATTTTCCCATAATATCATACCCCCTGAGCCTATGTTATAAGCCTAGAAAGTCCTAAAGTGGCACTAGTCCAGTTAGTTGAAAGTTTGAGTCATGAGTATAGGGGCAAGTCAATAGTATTAGTCATTATGCATGCATATCTGTTGTGAGAGTGAGTTTTTTGCATAGTCCCAAGGCCAAATATGAAAATATCATTGAGTGTCAAATATGAGACTTTTCTCTGTGAGGGCATTTGCATTGCATCGTTAGCACTAGGCTTGTTTAGTGATTGTGGATTATCGATAATACCTTGTTTGTCATAGTTGTGTTGTCACATGCACTAGTTTGTATTGATTTGACAAATAACTATCTAATCCTATTTTGAAAAGGTGTATGTGTCTAAGTCTAAGATGTATGTGATGTATGCCATTGAGTTGAGGTTTGTGTATTGCTATATTGTCTATGTAGATTGAGTCTGTCGCTTGAGGACAAATAATAATTTTAAGTTGAGGGTGTTGATGTGCTGCTGAAATACAGTACTGCTTAAAACTTGAAATTTTGTGTGTTCTTAATGCGATGTTAGTGGGTGTTATGTGTTTTTGTGTTTACGTTTGTAGGATTACAAGTTGGCCATGATTTTGGGAAAAGTTACAGAAGTTGCTACAGATTTACTATTATACGAGACCCTCTACGAATTGTAGACTATTCTACGGGCCATAAGGAGATTCCGTGAGGATTTCCAGTAAGGGGCTGATTTCTAAAGTTCATTCTACGAAAATGCAAACGAATCATAAAAGAGTTTATGAGTGGTAGAAGAGGATTCGTGCCCTGAGGATCAGAAACTTGGACTTTCAGGAATGTCATCAGATAAAATCCCCTTTATGGATCGTAAACCACTTTACGAGTTGTAGAAGGGTGCATAGAGTTGAAGTCCAAAATATCAGCAGCTGAGTACGAGACTCAGATTATGGGTCATAACTTCAATACGGGTCGTAAAGAGCTTTTGTATGGCGTGCCAACCAGTTCTTCTATTTTGTTTAGGATTTAGATTTAATTATTATAAATAGGACTTTTAGGTTATTTTTCATAAGTTTTTCGTCTAGTGCTCATAGAACTCAATACTTTGATAGAGAAAATTGTAAGAGAGTCTTTGAGAACATTTGTGGTTGAATTTGATCTTAAAGCTTGTGATTCTTATTGACATTGGATTACTTGTTCTTAAATATATTGTGTAAGTGTTCGATTATATTTTTTCAATTCATAATTTCTACATCTACATATAATATGAGTAGCTAAATTTACAACTAGGGTTGTGGGAACCATGAAGAATTAACTAAGTAAAATCGGATAATTCACAATTCTTCGAAGGTGTATATGCATGTATTAATTAACTCTCTTTATTTTGCATGTTTTCTAGTGGTGCCCAATATTAGAACTCACCTAGTGTTACTGACTGGACCAAGGTAGTAATGAATAAGAAAAGAGATTAATTAAGATGATTCGATTGATGTGTTCTCGTCTAAACAACCAAACTAGGCCAAGGGGAGGTTGTACTAGGACTAATAGTTAAAGGTTAGCAATGCACACTATAGACATGGGCCAAGTCACATAGTGAAATTCTTCTCTTACCTTTGACCAAAGGGCTTGGTGAACTTAAATTACCCCATCCTGCATGCCATACACTAGAAAAGTATTAGGTTATCCAGTGATATTGAGTTGGTGAATCATAGGGAATACAATACCCTAGTTGCTCTCCATTATTGACTTCTCTCTTGTGATAGTTAGTTAGTTTACTTTTCACATTGATTATTGTAAATCCACCCCCCCCCCTTTTGGGGAAGTAAGTTGGTTAATTACTTGGATTGCAAATTGCTAAATTTTCTTGAGTCTGCATGTTTCCTGTGAGATCGAACCTAATCTTGGTGAGGTTTTATATCTTGACGGAGACCACTTTATCCTCTAAAAAGGAGGTGTAACTTGGGCAATATCACATAGGATCAAGTATGTAAGGATTTTACCCATTTTCTACCGCTTGTTGACCCTGTGGTAGTGGATTTACATCCTCAAGTGGTGGTGGGTCTTCATTATTCAAATTGAGTATAATACTTGTTACATTATTTGCATTATCTTAAGTCATTCTTCATAACATTCTCTAAATCAAATTGAGTCAAGGACTTCCTCAACCATGACTACTGGGAATACACTACACTTGTATATTGAATAAAAATTAAAACAAGAAAAACATAAAATAAGGAAAAAAAGTATTGACTCACAAATCACTCTAGTTAAACCAATCTAAAAGTCTAAAAGTCATATTCCCCGGCAATAATGCTAATATTTGATCACGTCCAAACTACACCTTCCAATTAAGGTATAAGCAGTCGCTACTGAAATATAGACCTAACAATGGTTAAGTTCAATCCCACGAGGAATAAGGTCTAGACTTGAAGTAATTAAAGCAATTAGAATGAATTAATCGACTTATTTCCCTAAGATGGGAGTTTTGATAAAAAGCAATAATTAAACCTAGATTAGGATTAAATAGTCAAGTGAAATTGTTGTAAATTCAGTGAATAGAAGTAACTAGGGTATTGTATTCTCCAAGAATTATTAATGCAGTGTAACCAAATAATTATAACATTTTCTAGTGTAGCATGCAGGACTAGTTAGTTATGTTTACCTAGCCCTTTGATCCAGGCACTAGGCAAATTTTACCATGTGACTTGATTCATCTACAAGTATTGCATTACCAATCCTTACATTGTCCTAGTACAACCATCCCTTGATTTGTTCAGGTTGATTAGACAAGTGTAATCATGTCAAATCCTGTTAATTTATTCCTTTTTCCATTCATTAATCCCTTGATCTAGTAAGTAAGAATTAGGTGAGTTCTAATGTTTGCAACCGTTAAAAAGCATTCACAGTGAAGAGATAAATAACACATGCATGCACATTTTTCAAGAATTATGAATTATCCATTTTGTACTTTGTTAGTTATTAATGGTTTCTACAGCCCTAGTTATGGATTTAGCTACTCATATTCGTTGTTAGATGAAAGAATCATATTATGGATTTGCATAGTTACACAATTAAAATGAAGAATTGAAGAACATGAAATCCAAAATCTTCATGAAAATCACAATGTTATAACTCAAAGATAAAGTCAAAAGTAGTCCACAAGAAATCTCCAAGAACAAGTATAAACAAAGTACCAATATCAAATCTCTAATACTTTCTAAAACGACCCCAATGAGTGCCCGAAAATGTACCTAGAGAGTGTCTGGAATCGTAATTTCCATATATCTCCAAATTCATGTATGATATCAAAAATTCGACTTCATATTCTTGATGAGGGGGAAGTTTGAGTGGAGAATGGGTCTAACCCTGATTTTTCAACAACCCTATCAAAATTCAAAAATACAAAAATAACGAATTCCTGTGTTGATCCGTGCCCCTACCGCGACTCGGCTGGGACGCGGACTAGTGTTATTTTTGTCCAGTTTTGTTGAGTCAGTCCAAGGCCTTTGGGTCTTGGGCCTAAGTCTTACTATGCATGAAAATACCTGTACTTAGCCATATTTCACCCTCATATCATACAAGACATTCCCCAATACTCTCTCAAACACTTAGACAAATATTTCACCCCAAATTTCAAGTCCCAAAACTCATTCGGATCTTAAGGATTTCACTCAAGCTTCAAGTCTCCATTTTCAATATTCATCAATAATTCTCCAAAGTCAAGGAATGTAGGTTTCAACCATTGGGTCCTTTTATCCATGGTGCCCAAGCTTCCTTTTTACATAAATCTCTTGTTTCTACGTTGATTTACTTATGGGTCTTACTTACTATGAATTTGACTATGAACTATGTTGGGGTTACATAAAAGTGTGACTATTTAATCATGTTTTGAGCTATGAATCATGGATTTATCTTGAGATTTGATGAAGGGTTTTGATGAATATTGCATGATGGTATTACCAAGTATTGGTGAGTGATTTTATATTGGATTTTCTTGCATGATTTAACTCTTGAATTGCATGGTATTACACTAGCATTACACACCTACCAATTGTTGATAAAATGTCTGGCGAATGTATGTAGAGTTATTGAAGGCCTAATGCTTGGTATATGCATTAAGTGACTTTATGATAATGAAAAGATGTTATGTATATGCTGATTCCATGAAAAATATCTATTGTGTTGTGAGTTGACCATAGACAATTAAGGGGTGATGCCTCAATCGCCTAGGATAGGGGTGGTAAGATATCAACCAATTGAGGGGTTGGTACCTCAATCAGCTTGGATGGGGGTGGTAAGCCATTAACCAATTGAGGGGTCAGTACCTCAATCGAGTAGGATGGAGGTCGTAAGTCATCGACCAATTGAGGGATTGGTACCTCAATCACTATTAAGGGGTAGTCTACCTTAGTTTCCAAGTGTTAAGTTGCTTGGTCTATGATGATGGCCTATTCCTACACATGTAATATGCTCTATATATAAGCATATTTACTTCAAGTATCATTCATGCATGCCATATTGTTATATGATTATCTCTTTCCTAATTATGCATTTTGACTATGTAGCCTATCTATTGTTACATTGCATCCTACATACTTAGTATATTCAGACGTGCTAATATATACTCTATGCCTACATGATGTTACCATGTAGGAACTTGAACCCCGCTTGATAATCCTCCTCCTCCACATGGCTAGTATGATCTCTCTCTCGAGCTAGTTGGTGAGTCCTCAACTCCGAGGATGATGACTTTTCCTCTTATGTTATGCTAAGACTCTTTTCCCTTTATTTGTATGCTTTGACTATGAGGGTGAGCCCGGTTGCTTGTCTTGGCCCCTGCTAAGTTCTATGTTTAGAGGTGTTGTTGGACAAGTTATGTAATGATGCTATGAGCCTTAACTCTCTTTGACTCTATAATGTTTATGATATGGAATATATCCCATAGCCCCGTTTATCCCTATTTACTATTTTTTATTATTATTTTATTACTTTTGCGATCAATGCTGTGTAATAATATGTTAAGAGGCTTGCTTGGGGTCTCTTCGGGTTCCCCATGTGTCATGTCACATCTAGGCCCTAGGCTTAGGTTGTGACACGTTCTCATATAAAAAGACCTAAAAAAAACCTATTTATAATAACAAAAAATCAAATCCTAAACAAAATTGGAAAATCGGAATTGGGAACTTTGACGAACATTGTTATGGGTCATAGATGGAATCATGGCCCATGACTTGGCTTCGCAGACTGGACTCCTCAAAATCTATCTTCAATATACAAACCCTTCCTATAGACCATCTTCTGACTTACGGCCTGTAAGAGGTTTTGTCTAGTATATCTTCAGCAATTCTTCAAAATCATTGATCCTCAAGGCATGAATTGATGTACGGGGTGTCAAATGTTCTATGACCTATCCAGTAACATATGGTTCCAACTTCTAAAAATTGGCCTTTAACTGGATCCAACCTACGAAAACCATCTACGGCTTGTGGAATGAACCATGACCCGTAAAAGGTCTCATGAAACCTCAAAAATCTGCAATCTGTATAACTTAGCCCAAAAACATCCTGACTCTTGAAATCCTACAAAACCAACATAAAAATATATCAACCCTACTAACATTGCTTTGAGACAACACAAAATTCTATGTTTAAAGTATAAAAAAGTATTGTATTTTAGCGACACATCACGATGTATAGGCATTTTGAGTTCTTTGTCCTGTCATTTAGGCTTACAAATGCCCCAACAGATTTTATGGATCTAATTAATTGAGTATTTACACCATTCTTGGATGAATTTATGATTATCTTTATTAATAACACCTTGATATATTGACAATCAGAGCTGAGCATGTAGACCACTTACGAGCTATAATACAGACTCTTTAGGATAACATGTTATATGCTAAATTCTCTAAATATGAATTTTGGTTAACTTTTATAGCTTTTCTTTGTCATGTTATTGCTAGTGATGGTATCAAGGTGGATGGCCAGAAGTTAGAAGCAGTGGTGTCTTGGCCAAGACTCTTGAATCTGACAAAGGTTCATATTTTTTTAGGCTTGGAAGGATATTATAGAAGGTTTGGTGAGGGATTCTCCTTTACTCTACACTACTGATGAAATTGATCCATAAAACAGCTAAGTTTCGGTGGACTGAAGCATGTGAATAGAGTTTTCAAAAGCTAAAGAAAAGGCTTACCACTGCACCTATATTGGCTTCTTTGGATGGCACCAAAGGCTACGTTGTATATTATGATGCCTCCAGAATTGGCCTAGTTTGTACTCTTATGCAGCATGGTAAGGTTATCGCATACGCTTCCAGACAGTTGTGGAAACATGAACAAATCTATCCTAGGCATGATCTTAAGCTCGTCGCAGTTGCTTTTGCCTTGAAGATTTGGCAGATTATATATATGGAGTTCATATCGATGTTTTTACTGATCACTAGAGGCTATGATATTTATTTAAGCAAAAGAAGTTGAACCTACAACAAAGGAGATGGCTAGAATTACTGCAAAACTATAATGTTGACATTTTATACCACCCCGGCAAAGCTAATGTTGTTGTTGATACAGTTAGCCAAAAGTCCATGGGTAGTCTAAGCCATGTTGCAGCTAATAAGGTTGAAATAATGAAAGACTTATGACAGCTAGCTAGTTTACAGGTGTGATTGGCAAATGCAGAGAATGAAGGTGTAATTGTTCAGAATATAATAGAATCTTCCTTTGTTATTGATGTAGAAGAGCAACAACATGAAGATCCTGAGATTATGACACTAAGGGAGGGTATCCTACAATAGCAACATCCTTTATTTGAGCTAACTGGAGATGGACTCCTTAGGTACTAGGGCCTCTTATGTGTTCCAAACATCGGAGGGCTTTGTGCCAAGATTCTTTATGAGGTCTATTATTCTAGATATTCAGCCGACCCTAGAGCGACAAAAATGTATCGGGACCTTCGGCAAACATATTGGCGGAATGGAATGAAAAAGGATATTATGGAGATAGTATCCTAATGTCCCAACTGCCAGCAAGCTAAAGTAGAACTCTGAGACACTGGAGGTGTAGATCAGTATGTTGAGCTACCAATATGGAAATAGGATATGAGAAATATGGACTTCATCACTGGTTTGCCTCGTACTCCATGCAGGTATGATCCTATTTAGGTAATTAGTGATAGGCTGATAAAATCTTCTCATTTTTGCCAGTAAGAATGACATATTCAATGGAGGATTACACTAGGCTATACACTTGAGAGATTGTTCGCCTTCATGGAGATCCATTATCTATTATCTCTGATAAGGGTCTCATTCTACAACACATTTTTGAAAGTCTTTTCAAAAGGGTCTGGTATCATTCCCCGGAGGATACCCTTGGCGTGGCCAACATCAGAGACTATTACTAGTCCCTAAGTGAACCACTTAGCCTTATCACATTCATTTAATCAATATTTAACATAATAGCGGCAGGCTAAAGAAGATAATAGGTGGACAATTTCAATATATAAAGGCCATAGGCTAAGAATCAAACTTTTATTCTCTAACATAGAAATAGTTTCAAAGGAAAACAATCAACAAATAAAGACTCAACATCAACTCATTACTATCTAGTCTATGAAGCCTCTAACTCAACTGCCTAGATAGCACCAATGATAAGCCATGGCTATGTCAACAAAAAGAAGGTAAAGTGCTAAACTTAAGCTAGAGGATAGTAATATGGGAATCCTTCGAAAGCAAGGAGGTTCACCAATCAGCTGAATGCGAATAAATACTCAATGGTGTGCATGTTGATGATATACCTATTTTTGCATCATAAAATGATGTAGTCCAAATAAATATCAGTACGTTGAATGTACGAGTTTGTAAAATGGCTGAATGAAACATGCATCAAGGTAGATCAACTCAGACAACTCAAATCAAGAGAAAAGGAACTCAATCAGTATGTCAAATGTCTATCTAAAGGAAGAATAAAAAGTAGGCAATGATCAATCATAGAAAATCCAATCAATCCAATCCAATCCAATTAGAGTTCTATCAGTATGGAACTTCTATGGGAGTTTCTCTTATCCGACAACAATTACTTATGACTCAGTAATCATACAATAATGTCATTGATGTTGACACAATCATTTAATATCTTTCCTGGGTAAGAACAAATTGAATCCATAATGGATTCAGATAATCAACCTATTAAGTCCTATTGTTTAGGATAATAAAATGGGGACATATTTGACTTTAGCAGACTTAGTCCTCAAAATAGGAACTAGTCTGACTTTAACAAACTTCGTCCACTCCTACGCTTGGCTACTTAGTTATTGAGTTCGAACGGGACTTACTCTTACTCAATTCGGTGCTCGATACTCCTCCCAAGACTCACTGCTCAATCTCAATCAATCCAATCAATGAGTCTCATAAAGACTCTTATCAATCCAACAATTCCATCATAATTGAGCCTTTTGAAATATCAACCATCTAATCAATTATCAATCACATCTCTCAACAATTTAACAAATCAATTCCATCGACCTTTCAAGAGAGAATTAGACAATCACGTAGGAGGACTTTAAATTTAGACTCAACTTTAGAGTGCAATTATGAAGACTCATAGGACAATCAAGTTTTATCAACCTATCATCATGCTCACATCACAATCATAATCAACATTCTCAAATCAAGACTCTAAACTAAATCCCTAGGTTCAATCATGCAATCTTTTATTAAAATATTTAGGGTTTATGAAATAACTCATGTAAAGTATTTAAATCAATAAAGTCAAGTTTATGATAATCATTAATATAAGAAAATACACAGAATGTATATAATACAAGAAAATATTTATAGAAAACATGCATAGAGGTGAACACTTTCACAATCTCTCTACTACCATCGATAGGGGCACATCAAAGAATAGTCTCACATTTTAATTTTGCCTTACATACCTGGGATGAAGACAAACAATCAAATTGGCAAGAAATTTTCCCAAATCCTCTTGAACTGTAGCCTCCCCTTTTCTTCTTAGTCTTAGTACTTAAGATGAATTATCATAAAAATAATTGAAAATTCACTCTTCGGAATTGATATAGGGTAAAAATGACTTCAAAACGACAGGGTTTTCATCTAGGATTGATGGGTGAAGGACTAGAATGACATTGCTTTTAAAACTGATTATCAAGTACCATAATGGGGCAAGTCTATGACGTGGACTTGTCACACTTCAGTTCATTTTATTACAAAAAAACTTAAAACACGTTCAGAAACTATTTTTCTATTAAATAACACATAAATTGCATTTGTCAAATGCTTTTATGTGTAATTTTATGTAAATCATTTTTCGACCAATTTTTTACTCCTATTGAAATAATGAGACCAAAATTAAGTGCAAGTTTGCGAAAAGTCCGCGATACGTACATGTTGCGCACCTTTCTAGAATTGTTTTTTTTCAAAAAATTATCTTTCAATCCGATTGCTCTTAAATTCAACCAAGACCATTTTTTTCATAAAATCTTTTGTACTGATCACAATTTTAGCCTTGAGTTTGTCAAAAAAGTTGGGAAAGACATGTTATGCAATCGTTCTCTTATCTAGGAATATTTTGGTAATTTTATCGGGTGTTATATCTGGGAACTCAAGTAAATGTTATCACTGCTTTTCAACTACAAACTGATGGATAGGTAGAGCATACTATTCAGACCATTTCGGATACGTCGCGTTCTTGTGTGCTGGACTTTAAAGGAAGTTGGGATGATTATCTACCTCTTAACGATTTCTCTTATAATAACAACTTTCCAAGCTAGTGTCCAAATGGCATTTTATGAAGCACTACGAGCAAAGGTGTAGGTCATCCATTAGTTGGTTTAAGGTCGGGGAGGCAAAGTTGTGAGGCCGTAATCTAGTTCAATGAGCGATGGAAAAAGTGCAACTTATTAGAGATCGATTGTAAATGGCCCAAAGTTGGCAGAAGTTTTATACAGACGTTTGATGATATTTAGAGTTTGATATAGAAGATTGGATTTGCTTGAAAGTATCACCTATGAAGGGTATCATGTGATTTGGAAAGAAAAGCAAGCTCAGTCCTAGGTATGTCGGACCATATAAGATTATTCAGCAAAATTAGCAAGTGGCATATGAGCTTGACTTGCCTTCAGAATTGGGAGCAGTCTATTTAATGTTTTATGTATCTATGTTATGGAAATGTATCATAGGTATTTCGTGTATTACTCACATTGAGGATATCCACATCGCTAAAGAATTATCTTATGATAAGGTACCAATGGCTATTTTAGATCGACAAGTGAGAAAGCTTTGAATTAAAGAAGTGGCATTTGTGAAAGTGTTATAGTGGAACGACAATATTAGGGAAGTAATATGGGAAGCTAAAGAAGAAATGATGAAGAAGTACCTCCAGCTATTTACAACTTAAGGTGAGTCGTATTTGAAAAATTGCTAGTTATCTTTTTATAGTAACTTAAATTTTAAATGACTTGAAAGTGTAATTTGTATGTTTTGTTGCGGGATAGCTATACGAAACTTAGTAGCAAGAATTTTCAGAAGTTGTGAAATGACCCAAAATGTGCTTTGGAATGCTCATAATCGTAATCTTCGTATATCTCAAATTCATGCATGATTTCAAAAATTTGACTTTATATTCTTATTCAGGGGGCAAAATTAAGTGAGAAATGGGTATAACCCGATTTTTGGAAGACCCGTAGCAAAAAATAATTTTTGCAAATTTTTTATTTCCAATGGCTATCTGCGACCTGGCCACAATGTGCCAGATGTTCAGAGTAGTATTATTTAACCTCCGCATTGCGCTAGGGGCGCGAACTAGTCCAACATTTTTTTTGATTTTTTTTATTTCGGCCAAGGGCATTGGGGTCATATCCCTATGTCCATTTAAACATAAAATCTCTCAAACTTAGCCATTTTTAAACTCTATATCGCTCAAAAACCCTCTCAAAGACCTCTCCAAGACTCAGCCAAAGATATCATTCAAATTTAAGGATTCAAGCTTAACTTTGGAACTCAAGGATTCACTTCAAGCTCTAAGTTTCCTCCAAGCTTATCTCAAGAAAACTCAAATTTGAGGTATGTGGGTCTTCATCCAGGGGTCCTTTCACCCATAGAGCCCAACCTTCTCTTTTTATGAAAATTATATGATTTTAAGTTGTATTACTTATGGGTATCTTTTAGTATGAATTTTGAATGAAAATTATGTTGGAATTTTATCAAGTATTATTGATTATGCATGAATATCTATTTGAAGCTTATACTATGAGTTGACCTTTGTATATTGAGATTATGCATGTTTTTAACTATGAAAGCTATGAACTATGATGAATTTTGAGATGGATTTCATGATATCTAATTTGGGGTTTTACTACAATCTTGTTGGCTGAATTGAATAACTTTGAAATAATTTGGTTTTATTCCTTCTTATTGTAAACTTTTGAATAGTATGTGCCCACCATGTGTTTGATTAAATTTGATAAGGATTCTTGATGTTGATGAGGGATTATTGTATAAATTTGCATGAAAAGCATGTTATGATACTTTATGGGTTCCTAAGTATAGATTAAGGGTAGATTTAACATAGCATACTTTATGTTATGTTACAAATAGTATCTTTAATGTTGCAAGTTGATCACGCCTTGTTCAGGGAATGGTAGGTCCAAATAACCATAGTGGGGGGTTTGTACCTCAATTGCCTCACTCAGGAGATAGTAGGCCCGTGCAACCATGTTGGGGGGTTTGTACCTCAATTGCCTCACTCGAGAGATAGTAGGCCCGTGCAACCATGTTGGGGGATTTATATCTCAATTACCTTACTTGGGAGGCAGTAGGCCCGTGCAACCATGTTGAGGGGTTTATACCTCAATCATCTCGCCAAGGAGGTGGTAGGCCTTGGTTACTAATGATGGTCTCTTCCTATGCATGTAATATGTTCTATGTAAGCATGTTTTACTACCAGCATCATTCATGCATGTCATATAGTTATATGCTCATTTATTGCCTAAATATGCATTTCGATTATGTTGCCTATCTCTTGTTGCATTACATCCTACATACTTAGTACATTCAAACATAATAACACATACTCTATGCCTACATTATGTTACCATGTAGGAATCGGAGCCCCACTTGACCATCTTCTTCCTCTACGTGGCTAGTACGATTCCTCTCAAAGTAAGTTGGCGAGTCCTCAATTTCGGGGATAACATCTTTGACCTTATATTATGTATAAAGACTTTATTTCCTTTATTATATGTTTTGACTATGAGGGTGAGCCCGATTGCTTGTCTTGGTCCCCGCTAAGTTCTATGTCTAGAGGTATTATTGGACAAGTTATGTAATGATGCTATAAGCTTGACTTCCTTTGACTCTTTGATGTTTTGTGAAATGAAGGATTTTTCCTTAGACCCTTTACTCTTATTTCTATTCTTTTATTATTGTTTTATTTGCTTCCGCGACCAAGGATATATAATGATAAGTTAAGAGGCTTGATTGGGGTTCCTCGGATTTCCCATTCGTCGTGTCACATCTAGGCCCTAGTTTGGATCGTGACACAATCTCCCTGCTATGAGCCTACTTTAACTATGAGTTAGTAAGCTCTACCTTTTCCTAGAGCTTTCATGGGAGTCCTACTTCTTGTTGTATAGTTAGGTATAGTCGGGCTCTTATCCCGACAATGTTAGTGACATTCTTAGAGGATATTGTGGACCTGTCATTTTGGCTTGATTCTTTTGAAGCTTTTAGTCTCCATCCATATATTCGGCATGTATATATGTGTGTGTGCCTGTACTTCTTTGTTTGCAGCGTTAGTGAGCTACTACTTTGTCATGTTTATTTGTCTACCTTGGTGTATATGACTTATTTTTGACAGGTCATGACCTAGATGGTCTAGGCTTAGTTTTTTAAATGTTATGTTGCTCGATATTTTGGCCCCTATTCTAATTATCTAAAATGTTCAATGGCTTATCGCCTAATGGCGGTTACAAAAGTACTCAACCCTACTAATATTGATGGACTATAACATTTATTCGACTATTCACATTCTAAATCAAACTAGAAATAATATGTTAAAAGATTAAAAATGTGAAAAAATATATACAATATTTATAAATTATATCAAAGTAAATACTTTTGTGTATAAAATAACATAAAGATGTGTGTATGTGTGTGTATGTATGTTGGGTTGATTTGGTCTAGGGTTGACTTTTTAAAGTTAAAATCAAACCAAATCAAACATAGTCAGAGTTTTTTCTTGGGTTGACTAGATTTACGATTTGATTTGATTTTGTTTACCTCTAATCTTCCTCACACCCTAACCCCCTGTCCCCACTAGTAGAATCAGATCTCATCCCTTCTTCTTTCTCAGACCCCTCACTCCTTGCTGTCCTCAACCACTATTTGCACCATCCCTTTCTCCTTCTTCGAAACCCTCTACCTCCCTCCTATTTCTCCTCTTGGAACCCTACCCACACCCTCTTTTTCCCTTTTTGAACCTCACTGTCCAAACCACCATCTACCTCGCCCCTTTTTTTTCTTCTTTGTCAAACTTCTCACCTTCTTTCTCCGTCTTTAAAACACGCCCACCCCTATTTGCTCTCGATCAGCAAAAATGTGTGATAAACAGGAAAATAAAATTAAAAAGCCTTACAATTTATTCTTGCTTCAAAATTACTACTTATAACAGTATTTGATCGTGGTGAACATGAAACGTGGTGAGCCAAAGATTGACTATTTTTTGGCCTTGGAGTATGATGGAATAAAGCAAAATGACTCTTTAAACTATCTGCGCTT
>JAOTQJ010017489.1:0-17248 GCA_025642045.1 Solanum sejunctum | reverse complement strand
TTAGAAGAAATTTTGCATTCGATCCCAAACTTTATTAAATCGAGCCAATTAAGGACTTTCGGGGTTTAAGTTAAGTTTCGGGTCCTAACATGTCTGTCTTCCAATTCTATAAAAAAGCTCGATACATATAAGAGTTCCATTCAATTGCACAGTGGGAACTATGTAGTGATAATGAACCCAATACTTAGGGGGGAGAACTTAGATAGGGAATTACACATGATTCCAACCACAACAACAATCAGATTCATGAATGTAATAGTCTGGAATTGAAGAGGGTCTAACAGGGAGGATTTTTGGAGGAACTTTAGAGCTCTAATAGACTAGCACAAACCTCCTTTAGTAGCATTATTAAGATTCAGGATCACCAAGCTTTGTTAGATAATTTTCCTTTTAATAATATAACACAAGTCCCAGCCATTGGATGTACAGAAGGTCTGGTTTTTCTCTAGAATGATGATATCCTTGAATTAGTTGATATAGCCATAACAAGCCAAAATATTCACGCAGTGGTGAAGGTATGTTCTACTAATAATTTTTAGCTTTTTAGGCTTTTTATTCTTGTACACATAATAACTCACATAAAATTCTATGGCATAACCTAAGAACCATAAAAGAAAATTTTGATGGAAACTTGATACTAGGAGGGGATTTTAACAAACTCCTCACTATTGCATAAAAAGCTAGGGGAAGATCTATAAATAATAGCCAAACACTGGAGTTTTGGGACACTATAAATTTTTACAAATTAATTAACTTGGGTTTTAAAATGAGCTGATACATATGGCTAAATAAGTATTTAAAAATAAATCCTGACTCATTTTGTGACAGACTTGATAGATTCCAAGAAAATGACAACAGTATACACAAATAACCTAACTCCATAGTACAACACCAATCTCGTACCAACTCTGACCACTATCCTCTCCTCTTAGATGTATTTCTTTGCATACAACATAAATGGGACAAACCTTTAAGTTTGAACTATGTGGACCACCCACCCAGACCTCATAAACATAATTAGTGACTTATGCAATGAAGTAAAAAATATCTTTGAGGCCATACCTGTGTGCCCCAAAAAAAGTAATAGAACGAAAACATTCCTGTTTTAGGAACACCTTCTACCAGATGAGGAAAATTGTAATAAGGCTAGAACATACAAAAAAATCTCCAAATTACACCCATAGTACCTTTTTGACAAACCTCGAAGAGAGCTTCACCAATGATTATCACTATCTCCTTCGCATTGAAGAAGAATTCTAGAAATTAAAATCTAGGGTAAATTAGCTAATTGAAGATGTGAACACTACATTTTTCCATAGCACTACCTTAAATAGGAGAAGATGTAATCGATTATAGCACTCCAGTCAAGTGACGAGGAGTGGATTTATAATCAAAACAAAATTAAGAATGCCATGTTTAACCACTTTAAGGAGTTGCTCAACTTGAGCTAACATTTTTTTTCAAATGGATCCCAGTCCCACATGAGAGATTTTGTAGACAAATAAAATACTCAAATCTTGTAGACACCCTTTTATGTGACGAAGTACTAAGAACTATCTGTTCCTTTCAACCCCTAAAAGCTCCAATACCAGATAGACTTCACCCAGTCCTTTTAACCATAAATATTAGAATATCATGGAAACTCAGTCATAGAATTATTGAAAAATACTTTTTTTAAATGGCATATATGTTTGGTCCCAAAAAAGAAATGCTAACATAAAAGACTTTATACGTATAAACCTATGCAACACTACCTATATGGTCATTACTGACATTATCTCTTGGCAACTTCATCCATTTATGGAAAAGTAAATTAGACCCAGCCAATCCAGTTTTCTAAAAAAAAATGATAAGCTATAGATAATTCCATAATTATACAAGAATTAATCATCCACTTCAAAAAACAATGGAAGGGCGAAATGCAAGCTCAATTCTAAAGTTGAATTTACAAAAAAACCTTTGATAAAATTGAGTGGTCGTTTATCAAAGAAACACTTCATTTCTTTAACTTTGTTGCTAACCTCATCAACCTTATCATGTCTTGTGTCACAGCAAGATGAATAACTATCCTTGTAAATAGAACTAGAACTGCTTACTTTGAACCATCAAGAGGAACAAGTGAAACACTCCTCATAAGCTTCAGAATGTCCAATAATCGTAATTTCCACATATCCAAATATTTGTGCGTGATTTTAGAAATCTGACTTCATATTATTTATCAGGGGGCAAACTTAAGTGGGAAATGGGTATAACCCAAATTTTAGAAGACCCTTAGCGAAAAATAATTTTTGCTAATTTTTTATTTCTAGTGTTTGTGCATGTCGCAGCCTGGGGCGTGGACTTGTGTAGATTGAACTCCCCATCTGGTCTCATCGCACTTGGGGTGCAGACCAATGTAAAATTGTCCTTAGTTTCTTACTTATTCCAAGGGCATTAGGGTAATAGCCCCATGCCCATTTAAATGTGAAATCTCCCATATTTAACCATTTTCAACTCTATAGCTCACAAAACCCTCTCTAAAACCTCTCCAATCCTTTATCAAATATCTCATTCAAATTCAAGGATTTCAATATAAATTTTTGAACTCAAGAATCCATCTCAAGCTTCAAGTTCCATTCAAGTTCATTTCAAGAAATTCAAGGTTTAATGTATGTGGGTCTCATCCATAGGTCCTTTCACCCATGCAGCCCAACCTTTTCTTTTTATGATAATTGTATGATTTCAAGTTGTTCTACCTATGGGTATCTTTTATTATGATATATAAACATAAATTATGTTGGGTTTTATCAAGTATTGATTTATTATACATGAATATCTATTTCAATCTTATTTTATGATTATTTTTGTCTACTGAGACTATGCTTGATTTGAGCTATGAAATATGAACTATTATGAGTTTTTGTAATAGATCTCATGATACCTTAATGAGGAATTTACTATAATATTGGTGGATTGATTTATGTTGAGTTTACTCTTATAGTTTTTCTCTTGAGTTTCATGATCTTGAATAAGTCTCATAAACCAACCATGTGTTTGATAAAATTACATGACAAGAATTCTCAAGTCATTGAAGTGCCATTGTATGATTTTTACAAGTCAAGTGTTTTATGATGATTATGGGCTACCAAGCATGCATTGAAATCATGATGAGTCTTTATGATCTACAAGTAAACCATTGAGCTCTTATGTTAAGTTTTATGCTCTTGTGAATTGTGAAGCCTACTAGAGGGGTAATGAATCATATTGTACTCTTCACCCTCTAGTATAAGGCAAATGTCTACATGAAGGGGTCATGAATCATATTGAAAGTATTACCCTCATGTACAACTTATTATGATGCATTACCTAATGTCTATGTGAAGGGTCATAAACCATGTTACAAGTATTACCCTCATGAACGACTTAATATCATCTACTATCTACCATCTACTAGATGGGGTCATAACTCATGCTATACTCTTTACCCTAGAGTACAAGGTATTTGGATGAGCCACTCATGTCATGATATTGTGTGGGACAAGCTATGCAAGTATGATTACTCTCAAGCATGTTATATCTAAGCATTCATTATACATAACATATTGACCTCATGCCTATTGACTATAATTACGCATCCTGATTATTATGTTTATGATTATTATTGCATTAATCCTGCATACTTAGTACATTGCAAGTACTAACGCATAATTTATGCCTACATGATATCACTATGTAGGGATCGAAGCTCTGATCTATCCTCCTCCTCCATGTGACTAGTTAGACCATTCAAAGCTAGCTCTTGGTGAGTCCTCATATTCGAGGACAATATCTATTTTCTTTCATATTATGTTGAGACTTCTTCTTTATGATAGATACTTATTATTATGAGGGTGAGCTCAGGAAGTGTCTTGGCCCCCGATCTATTCTAAGTTAGAGGTATTGTTGGATACTATGTTTTGTATATGCTATGAGCTTGACTCTCTTTATACTTTTATGATTATCAAATACTTCCCTTAGTCCCTCTTTACCTTTTATTTAATTGATTCCTATTATTTCTTAATTTAGCTTCCGCAACCAAGGATGTGTGCATGTTACAATCAAGAGGCTTGTTTGGGTTATTCTCAAACTTCTCATTCGTTGTGTCACATCTAGGCCCTAGGCTTGGGTCGTGACAAGTTTGGTATCGTAACACTAGGTTGTTGATAGTACTCAAAAATCTAACATACTACCTCGATTAAATTCTTATTCATGCTTGTGAAGTGAGCCACAACTATGAATAAGGGGCTATGAAGCATTTTAGGAAATGTTCCACTTCTTCATGATCTATATCATGCTTTAGATATAAAGATAATTCTTTTTTCCCCTAATGAATGCTCTTTATTCTTCTTGATCATACCGCTACCAAGAGAGATACTAAGAAGAGTCTGTATACCCAAGGAACAACTAGCACCTCCTTCTCCTCACGACGAAAGGGTTACATAAATTGAGTTTTAGAATATTATCACTATGTTGGCCTATGCTATGACTGACTAATTAAATTAAGGGGCCCAAGCTCCTCATGCTCCTAATCTGGCCTCAAGGGTGAGGGACTTCACAAGGATGAAGTCTCGAGAGTTTTATAGGTCCAAGGGGGATGAAGATCCCCAAGAATTTATTAATAAGGTGTATAAGGTACTAGCTATTATGGGGGTGAATTCAAGAGAGAAGTTGGAACTAGGAGCCTATTAACTTAATGTTGTGGCTCAAGTGTAGTTTCCTAAATAGAAGCTGGAGAGGAGAGATAATGATGTTATTCCTTGAGAGGAATTTGAAGTCGCCTTCCTCAACCAGTTCTTTCCTATTGAGTAGAGATAGGCTAAGATAATGGAGTTTATGAACCTCAACCAAGCTTCCATATGTGTAAGGGAGTATGCCCTCAAATTCAACAAGTTCTCCAAGTAGGCCCCATATTTGCTTGCTTACCCTAGAGCTAGAATAAACAAGTTTGTGTTAGGGGTATCCAACTTGGTAAATAAAGAGTGACGTGCCGCCATGCTTGTAAGTGATGTGAACTTGTCTTGGCTCATGACATATGCTAAGAAACTTAAAAGGGAGAAGCTTAGAAAGAGATGAAATGAGGAATGCAAGAGGGCTCAATTTTAGGGTGTTTTTCAAGGTTGTAAGGGTGCTTTCCAAGGTTCTAAGGGTGAACGATTCCATCAAGGCCTCAAATTTCAAGTCCAAGGATCCTCTAATGCTCCTAACAAGAATTTTACTAATGATGAAGTATAACCCAAGGCCCCAGGGTGGCAATGGTAGGATGACTAATCCTAAGTGCCAAAAGTGTGGGAGTAAGTCAAGTCAAGGCACCTTGACCGCGCCTTGCTAGAATTGAAGGCCTTGGTGAATGATAGAAAAGTAGAAGTTTTCTCTCAAGGGGGAGATGGTGCCTTTAGATACCAAGGTATGTTGTGTGTGCCTAATGTTGATGACTTGAGGGAGTTGATTTTGAAAGAAGCTTATAATTCATCTTATTCTATTCACCCCTGTTCCATAAAGATATATAAAGACTTGAGAGAGGTGTATTGGTGGGGTGGTATGAAGAGAGATATTGCCAAGTTTGTAGTCGGTTGTCACAATTACCTAACAAGTGAAAGTCCAACATCAAAGGTCGGGTGGCCTAGCCCAAGACATAGAAATTCCTACTTGAAAGTGGGAAGAGATCAACATGGATTTTGTGGTTGGGTTGCCAAAGACTATGAAACACTTTGATTCTATTTGGGTTATTGTAGATAGAAGGAAAAAGTTGGCTCACTTTCTACTGATTAAAATAACTTATGGTTCCGAAAATTATGCCAAGTTGTATATTCATGAGTTGGTTAGATTGCATGGGGTACCATTGTCTATCATATCAGATCATGGTGCTCAATTCAATTCTCATTTTTAAAGGTCCTTCTAAAAGGGCCTTGGTATCAAGGTCAAGCTAAACACAACTTTTCATCCTTAAATGGATGGTCAAGACGAAAGAACTATCCAAACTCTTGAGGATATGCTTAGGGCTTGTGTTTTGGAGTTTAAGGGTAGTTGGGATAAATGTCTTCCACTTATTGAGTTTGCTTACAATAATAGCTATCACTCTAGCATTGGCATGGCTCCCTTTGTAGCTTTATATGGTAAGCGTTGTAGATCCCCGGTTAGATGGTTTGATGTTAGGGAGATCGCTTTTTTAGGCCCGGGTTTCATTATAGAAGTCATGGAAAAGGTGTGGTTGATAAGGGAGATGTTTAAGATGGCCTAAAGTAAACAAAAGTCCTACTTCAATATGAGGAGTAGAGGTCTTGAGTTTGAGGTTGATGATTGGATTTACTTGGAAGTATCACCCATGAAGAGTGTGGTCCCGTTTGACAAGAAGGGAAAATTGAGCCCAAGGTATTTGTGGGTCCTTATAGAATTTTGAGTATAATTAGTAAGGTTGCATATGAATTTAAGTTACCTATGGAGATAAATATGGTTCATCTAGTCTTCCATGTGTCTATGTTGAGGAGATGTGTTAGTGACCCAAGTGCTATAGTGCCCTTAGAGGTTATGGGTGTTGTGGAGGATAATTTGACCTATGAGAAGGAGTCGGTGGAGATATTGGATGGACAAGTGAAGAGGTTGAGAAACAAAGAGGTAGCATCCGTTAAGGTTCTTTAAAGGAGTTAACAAGTTAAAAGTGCTACATGGGAAGCCGAGGCGGACATGAAAAAATGATACCCATATCTCTTCTACTCTACTCAAGTCAAAGGTAATAACTTAAGTCCCATCTATGATGTCAAGTCTTAAGTTTCATCTTGCTTGTTATTTTTCATGCATTCATGTTTATGGTAACAAGTTTATGATGATTTTTGACATTCATGTTGAGACTTTTTGAAAGTGATGTTTAAGTACATTTGTTGCATTCATGTTGGGCTGAAAAACTTCATGTTTACATTCATGTCAGGTTGAAAACTTCATGTTTACTTCTCTTATGCATATTTCTTTGACATTTGGGGACGAATGTTCCTAAGGGGGAGATACCAAAACACCTTTCATGTTCTTCAGAATGCCTCATAATCGTAGTTTTCATATATCTCAAAATCCATGCGTGATTTTAAAAATTCAACTTTATATTCTTGAGGGGGCAAAATTGCATGGGAAATGGGTAACCTAAATTTTAGAAGACCCATAATGAAAAATAATTCTCATTAATGTTTGATTTCCAGTGCCTAGGCAGCGACGCGCCTGGGATGCGAACTAGTGTATATCGAACTCTGCGTCTGGTTCACATCACGCCTAGGGTGCAAACTAGTGTAAAAGTTTTCCCTTGGTTTCTTTTTTCGTCCATGGGTATTGGGGTAATAGCCCCATGTCCATTTAAACATAAAATCTCCCATACTTAACCATTTTTCAACTCTATAGCTCATAAAACCCTCTCTAAAACCTCTCCAAGCCTTTATCTAAACTCTCATTCAAATTCAAGGATTTCAAGCTAAATTTTTGAACTTAAGAACCCATCTCAAGATTCAAGTCTCATTCAAGTTCATTTCAAGAAATTCAAGGTTTGAGGTATGTAGGTCTTCATCAATGGGTAACTCTTGGAGCCCAACCTTCTCTTTTTATGAAAATTACATGATTTCAAGTTGTGTTACCTATGGGTATCTTTTATTATGAAATATGAGCATAAATTATGTTAGGTTTTATCAAGTATTGATTGATTATATGTGAATATCTATTTCAAGCTTATTCCATGAATTGGTTTTGTCTATTGAGACTATGCATGATTTGAGCTATGAAATTATAAACTGTTATGAGTTGTTGTAATAGATTTAAAGACATCCTAATTGAGGGTTTTACTACAATATTGGCTGGTTGATTTGAGTTGTGTTTACTCTTCTTGCTTTGCTCTTCAGTTGCATGATCTTGAACAAGTCTCTTGAACCCACCATGTTTTTGATAAAATTACATGACAAGAATTCTCAAGTCATTGAAGTGCCATTGTATGATATTTACAAGTCAAGTGTTTTAAGATGATTATGGGCTCCAAGCATGCACTGAAATCATGATGAGTCTTAATGATCTACAAGTGAATCATTGAGCTCTTATGCTAAGTTTTATGCTCTTGTGAATTGTAAAGCCTACTAGAAGGATTCATGAATCATGTCATACTCCTTACCATCTATTATAAGGCAAATATCTACATGAAAGGGTCATGAATTATGTTGCAAGTATTACCCTCATGTACAACTTATTATGATACATTACCTAATGTCTACGTGAAGGGGTCATGAACCATGTTGTAAATATTACTTTCATGTATGACTTAATATCATCTACTACCCGCTACCTACTAGATAGGGTCATGACTCATGCTATACTCTTTATCCTTTAGTACAAGGTATTTGGATGAGCCACTCATGTCATAGTATTGTGTGGCACAATCTATACAAGTATGATTACTCTCTAACATGTTATATGTAAGAATTAATTATATATGTCATATTGAGCTCTATATGTTAACTATGATTACACATCTTAGTTATTATACTTATGATTCTTGTTGCATTGCACCCCAGGTACTTACTGCATTCCAAGTACTAATGCATACTCTATGTCTATATGATATCATCATGTAAGGACTAGAGCTCCTATCAATCCTCCTCCTCCACGTCACTAGTCAGACGGTTCAAAGCTAGCTCTTGGAGAGTACTCATATCTGGGGACAATATCTATTTTCTTTCATGTTATGTTAAGACTTCTTCTTTTTGATAGATACTTATTATTATGAGGTAAGTCTAGGAAGTGTCTTGGCCCCCGCTCTATTCGAAGTCAGAGGTGTTGTTGGATACTATGTTTTGTATATGCTGTGAGCTTGACTCTTTTTATACTTTTATGATTATCAAAGACTTCATTTAGTCTCGCTTACCCTTTTATTTAATTGATTCCTATTATTTCTTAATTTATCTTCCTCAACCAAGGATATGTGTATGTTATGATCAAGAGGCTTGTTTGGGTTGTCGTAGGACTTCTCATTCACCGTGTGACGTCTAAGTAAGACAAGGAAATCCAATGTCACATTACCTTTTCATTATGTGCATGGAGGTACTATCAAGAAAAATAGATCAAGAGGTTATCCAAAAAAAAAGTGCACCCTGATTAAAGTATCTAATAAGGGTCCAAAAATTTGTCATTTATTCTTTGTGGACGATCTAGTCCTTATGAGTCGAACAAACCTTTCTAATTGTGAGTGTATACTAAAAGTAGTAAAAAAGCGATTGTAAATCATCAAGGCAAGTGGTAAATGCTAATAAATCTAAATGAAAATTTTCTAGAAACTGCTCGCGGGACATCAGAACAAAATATCTAATGCCTAACAAATAACGAGCAACAATGTAATGACCTTTTGGGTTATTTTTATAATTTACAATTATTTTATTGATTTGAGCATGTGTATAGTGACCTTGAGCCGTTGGTGATTTAATGGGACTTTTGGAATGGTTATTAGTTTGATTATTTGTGATTTATGTGAGTTTTTGGGTTAATCGGGAACTTATACCTGTTAAATAAGTTTTCTAATAAAGTTCTAGCAAACCGCCTTGAAATGGGATTTTGACCTTTCCATCAATTTTGGGATGGCGGAATTAGGCTAGGACTGAGGTTCATTTGAGGTTGGAGGGTCTTGGTGTTAGTTTCAGTCAAAAATTACAAAATAAGTCTAACTGAAAGCTAAAAAGTGTTTTTCTATAAAAACCCAACTTAACATGCTTAAAATCGGAATCTGTTGACATTTTCAGCTCCAGAACATCGATAATAGCCTGAAACAACCTCTCATTAAATGGCGAGGGACTCTGGGTGCATTTTACCACCCTCAGTTCTTTTAGCTAACATTAGTCAGAAAGAAGTCAGACCCTCCCTTTTTTGTAGGAAGCTCTGTTAGAAATTTTAACTGCAGCATTGGATCTTAAACATTAAAATATATGTCATTGCACTATTTATTTGCATAAAATAAACATTGGACGGCCCAGGAATGCCTCTGGGAAGGTTTTGAAATTTCTGGTATAGATGGCCAACCTTTTGCGTTCGTGCATGGTCAACATTCCAAAGGCTCGCATTTTACTGAAACAACCACAATATGCAATACTACCAATTGAAAAACAAATCCTAGTCTTTTATGAAGATGTCAAACAGTGTCTTGCTTGCTATTGCGCAAGCCTGACATGAGCCAAGGTGCACGTTTGTGGCAATCTACCCATGTTCATAGAGGCCTTGGTGAGGCAGTGCGGCCAGCCTATAAAAGGCTTGGTCACAAGCCTCTTTGGGGAAAACTTCATTTAGGTATAACTTTTGATTCATTTTTAGCAATTCGAAAAGCGATGTGACTCAGAATTTCGCAAGGAATGTCGTGGAAGTGGTGGATTCCAATTTCGACATGTATTTTAAGGTGAAGTCACTATTTTAGCTGATTATATTCTTGAAATAGGTGAAAATTTTACATTATGATATATCAGTCTAAGTTGTTCTATTTTCTAATAAAAACATTTTGATATATTTGGATTATGATAATTTTGCTATATTTTTATATAATCTGACTGAGAAAGTTTGTAAGAAATGTTTTTTTATAAGAAGTGCAACTTTATTTTTGAGCCATTTCTCGGCCTTTTAGGATCCTGTTTGGGCTCAATTTCTGGATGTAGATTCAGGGGTGTGTGGAGATTGTTTAACAGGGATTTGTTTGGGTTTTTTGGCATGGGCCCTACTTTTTCTCATTCTAGGCGTAATTAGTGTAATTTCACCTAGTTTTTGAGATTTTACAGTCGAATCTACTGTGTTAACTCTGTAATTCATATTTTGATAGCTGAGTAATATTTGTAGGCTATCAAGAATCGAACAACTTAAGCAGATTGACCAAGAGTGTGAGGAATCTCCTTCCAGGTAGGTTAGACTTCTTTAACCCTTAGACTAAGTTGAAACATGTGACTGTTTGAGTTGAGATATATTGTATATAGGTTGACCTTACTGAATATATAACACATATATGGCTGGTTTTCACTAAATATGTCTTATTTGTGATGATATGGAATGGTAACTATTATACTAATGGTTGTATTAGTTCTAGGTACGTTAGCTAAGTTCTGACATTGTTAGACTATGAGAGGGCCTGATAAGGGCTGGATTGGGCTGAGAATATATGACAGGCATGTACGCTAAGCTTGAATCTTGATTGTTTGTATATGTGGCTTAAGGCTACTGAGATATACTAGGCTGAGAAATGATTACATTATGCATTGTGCACTGGTTCTAGTATCCATATCTAGTTCGAGGGGCTTCGATTATTTGGGGTATCTATGATAAAGTTGTAGCTATCTATATCTATTTTGAATACTTGTGATTACACTAGATTATGGTATAGCAGCCTGGTTAGACAAGAGTCTTTTTAAATCTATGGCATATTGGATTTTTTATACAACTGTTATCTGTTATATACTTGTTATACTGGCTAATGACTGGAGAAACATACTATGTTTTGGGAATGGTTATGATTGTACTCCTAAGTTAACCTTATGACCGGTGATACGACGTTTGATACAACTAAACCACAGGCAAGTTAGAGACGAGATTGTGACCCTATTAGTGAAAGGTAGCCTATATCTTACAAGCTTCCTGGGGGTTATCTGCAATTGAGATGCGTTCTATATGGGCTAATCTCGGGGATGGGCACCTTGTTTTGAGATGGACATATTATCAGTGGGCCGACACATATTGCCTTGGGCAATATCCTTTGTAGCAGCTGAGTTATGATATAGTTTAGTGTAGGTAACACACTTTTGATTGTCTATCCTCTTGGACCTTAGCTTGGGTTATACTAACGTTGCCCTAGAGTTGCTATACATAGAGCCACATTAGTACATTACAAGATAGGGTGTCATGTCCTGACACGATATGATGCCTCAGGGAAGGGCCAAGTAAAGGACGAATAGGGGATGATACCATGGGAAAGGTAGGTATTTTGACCTATATCTTATCTGATTGAATGTGTAGCCTGATGCTAGTAAATTTGCTTATTGGGAGGTTGTTTGTTGATTATATGTGTGTGGACTGATTTTGGTATAGATATTATCCTACTTTGCTTGATCATTCGCGATACTTTTAATATAGTTGTAATTACCCATGTTTACTCTTAGTACTTGTGGTTGACAGGATTGTGGTATACTTGGCCTTAGTTGGTCATGGTTCTACATTATTTGATGACATATACACTTTTCTATATAGCAGTTAGTCATTGTGTGTTTGTTATCCTTACCTGACATGGAGTTACCTGCTATAGTCTAAGAGAGGTGATAGTTTTCCTAGTTATGTTATGCGAGTCTTGCCTTGAGATACGATCTTGTTGGATTTCTGGATAGACTAGTGAATGAGTGACTGTTCCTATACCTTGAGTCTTAGATGATGTTCCTCGTTCTTTGAGCTTTGATGGCCACGTTTGAGAGCAGGGTCATGCTCCCCATGGTCTGTAGTCTCCATGGCCACGATTAAGATGCCAATTCCAAGGTTTGAGCACCTATTGAGATTTTAGGTTAGGACCCCGGTGATTACATTTTTGGTCTGGGACCCCATAGATTACATTTTAGATCTGGGACGCTGTTGATTATATTTGGGAGAGGGGGTATTCGTCCCACTAGTTGCTACAGGTCTGGGAGCCTGTTGATTATGTTAGGGGGATTCTTTCTCCCACTGGGCTTTCATCCCATTGTTCTATATATTAATGTACTAGGATCAAGTGTCACGGACTGGCATGATATAGTACTTTGGGTTAGGGATCTAGTTGATTACCTGTGGATCTACACACCCATACGCACCTTGATTGTGCATAGGTGTATCCTTTGGGATTATGGGCCTCAGGTGGCATACGACATAGACACTAGGTCCTTACACCCATATACAACTCAACCTCTAGATTGTGTCATATTGAGAGTCGAGTTTCATAGTGATTCTGTTGGGTTCCATGGTGATTCTATCAGTTAGATTATGCGCTGGTGTACCTTCTAGGCTTATGGGGACCTAGTTGGCATACATCTATACATACTACGGTCTTACATCCATATACCACACTATACCTCAATCCAGTGACAATTGTGATATAAATGTACTCAAATTCCGTCAGTCGACATAATTGCACACCACTTGGGTTGGTTTAGTTATGGTTCGGTGGTTCTCCAGATATTCTCACTCCCTGATCTGAGTTTTGATTTGCTAGACTTATTGCAGGTCTCTATATTTGAGCCTTCCCTATTTATAGTATTTCACTCAGTGGGCTGATGATGCCTTCTAGGTGTTTGTTACTGGTACTCACCCTTACTTTTCTACACCTTCCCATAGTGCAGGCCCATGTACTAGCCACGGTCACTGAGTTGAAGGTTCATGAGCATTTCAGGAGACATTGGTGAGCATCAGCAACTCTAGACACTCGTCAGTCTCCTTCGTTGTTGATGGTTGTCTGTTATATCTGGTCATTGGGCTTGGACAATGTAGTAGCTTGTATTTGTAGGATATTCCTAGTTATGCATATTATGGTTATTATGTATGTATGTGAGTGTGTGTTTGGGTTATTGTAACTCTGTGCATTTGACTTCCAGGTCTTGGGAGGAGTGGATTGGTTTATTCATTTATGTCTAGTATATTTATGACTAGTATTTCAGGACGAGGACCCTGGGTTTAGGTAGTTGGCTTACGTGTATATGGAATCTAACAGGCACCATCATGGTCCAAGAGGCGGGTCGTAACAGGCAACCACTTTGATAAATATCTAAGCTTCTCTATTACCCATGAGCGATCCTTTGGAAAAACTTTCCAATTTATAATTGATAATATGAGTAAAAGCTAGCAAGCTGGAAAACAAAATTCCTCATATTATGCAAATGGGTACTGGGCATCGAAATTCTTGGAATATTGTCACCCAAATAAGAATGTCAAAGTGATACCTAATTGGAAGATGATCATAAGCATTTGTAGTACGTGTTGTTTTGCCAATGCAAGACATTGTGAAGATGTCTAGATCCGATTGTCGTCCTATCAATCTTTTAACTAGTATGCGGGTTGGACAGGGAATTGGGCTCCGAACTTTTACACGTAAATCCCATTTATTCAACGCATTTTACTTGTTATTGATATCTTCCAAAAAAAATTTCTTCTTTTATCAATTTTTTAGTAAACAAACTACAAATTTCAAATTTTACTTCTTTATTTGAACTTTAATTGCTTACTTCCTCTGTTCATTTTATTGTGTTCTTATATTACCACTAATTATTTTATTTTAGCAAATTAAAAAGAATATTACTATTGTATACTATCTTATTATTGCTAGACAAAATAGTAATAGCCAAATTTAGAGTTCAAAGCATATTACTAAGAATAATTTAACTAAATGTATCTTTAAGTAAAATTTTCTTAAAGAGTGTAATCCATACGATTGTGTCTTTGGGTTTTTGAAATAGTGTAAAAAGAAGTGCTTGAAATTATTGTTATTTGACTCGGACCTGTTCTAAAAAAATTGAGGTATTTCGAATTGTTTGTTGACACGGACAAAGTCAGGGAAAATCTCTGAAATTATTTCAATATTGAACCTTGGACATATAAGAGTTCTGAATCGAATCTCTTTAGAAAGAAGATCTTTCGTCTATATATGATACACATAATTTTGAGCTCAATGATGGCATTGGAAAGGCTAGTAAAATATAACGTCTAATGTATTGAAGCGAACATATTTTTGTTCACCGATTGAGGGGAAAATTAAAAATATCTTGTAATAAGAGACTCGAAAAAACAAATTCGAGTCAATGCTAGTTAATTAAAATTTTAAAAACAAATATTGAATATTATAATAGTCTTTATTAGAAAAATATCTTCTGTAATAAATATAATGATGTAAAATATCAAACTCAATGACTATCCATACAATAGGAATTGGCTGATGAAGACAACTCCATAAGTAATCAAAATTGAAATAAAGAAGGTAAAATTTTAAAATTTGAAATGTGTAGTAAAATTGCTATAAATATTTGACATAGAGAGAGTAATAAATATTTTTTGAGGAATCTAATGATTTTATCCAGTTTTCGTGTGTGTTAATCCATGAATTTTTTATGCTATAACTTCCAAGGAGTGTTTTCTCGAAACCTATGCAGAATCATTCATGATGACATGGGAAGAATTCCATTTGCCTGGCCCTGATCGGTAAGACTTTCTTTTAGCACTTAGGGACAACTAAATACGAATTATGCGACTTTCTCCATCTTTTTGTATGTGTTAGGTCATGAATTTTCAGTGGTATGACTTTTGGTAATTCCGTGATGACTTGGGAAGAATTTTAATAGCCTCGACCTGATCCGTTGGCTTTTTATAGCATTTAGGGGCTACTCAACTGGAATTAGATAATTGTCATCATTTTTCGTGTATGTTAGCCCATGAATTTTTTTTAGTTTGTTTTGATTTTGATGAATTTATTCTCAAAACAATTACATAATCATCCGTAATGACCTGAGGAAGAATTTCAATAGTTGTGATCTGATCTGTATTATCCGTGAATATATAACGACCTGGTTGGTCATTTTTGGTATTATCCGTGAAAATTACTAATTTATACTTTCGTAAGTTGCTTTGAGCCTACGTTGAACTATTTAAATGGTTAAAACTGGAATTCTGAGTTTTCAAAGTTGAAAATATAAGTTTTAGTCTTTTTAAATGCTTAAATTATTTAAAAAGTGAGTTTCGAAGGTCGAATTGGAGATCCATCGATTCCATTAGCTTCGGAACCTTGAAATTGGACTACAGAAGTTGCAGGACTGAATTTGGAGTTAAAGTGAGGTTTTTAGGCCTAAAATTGTGATTTTAGTTGTTTTTGGAACCAAAGTCAAACTTTGGTCAACATTTGGAGTTTGGAAGCTCAGATCGAAATTCTTACAATTCCTATAGTGAAACTAATGCTGAAAATGGTCTCGTCATAATTTTTGGAATTTCCAATGATAGTTTTGATATTTTTAGTTTTAAACAAGTTTTGTTGACTTGAATCGGCAAATGCCACAAGAAGGCCTTAAAACTGATTTTTGATGAATCCTTTGAGTCCGGATCGCTATTCTTGGTATGGATACAGATCAAATTTGTAAAATTCTATGTTCTGATGAGTTTTCGGGGTCCATTCTGAGTAGGGGAATTGGACTTAAGTTGCTAATTTTGCTAATATCAGAAGAAAACATCTTTCTTCTACGCATTTGCGGAGGTGTGGGTTTGCTAAGCTCCACGTTTGTGGACTTAGTCACTCATTCTCAGAGTTGAGTCCTTTAGGTCTCCGTGTTCACGGGATAGGCTCCGTGATCGCTGAAAAGTTTTTACACCTGAACAGTTTTAAACTTGTGAAACACCATTTTTAATCCATTTTCAAACTTCAAATCTTTTTGAGACAATTTTGAAGAAAGGTTTTCAAACATTTATGTTTGGTAAGTGTTTCTAACACTAAACTAAGCATTTTCTATGACTTTTATCGTGATTTTAGATTTGCTTTCATGAATTTAGTCACCCAAAATTGGGTTTTTTAGACTGTATTTTCCAAATTTTAACCATTGATTTCTCATTCAATTTAAGCTTGATTGTATTGGGATTATCGTCCATGAAATTTATTTTCTGAGTAGAACATGGTTATGAAATCAATTTTCAATTTAAGACTTTCGAATTTTAGTCCTAATTTTGACTACTTTGCCCCTTAGCCTGAACTATTCCAATATGGATATCAAAATAATGCTATTGATGACTAGTAACTATTATTGATAGTGGTTGATCCAATTGGAGGCTCAATTTGTGGACTTGAGTTGATTGCAAGCTTATCTAAGTACGATTTCGATATCGAGGTAGGTTCAGCTAACTTTTTGGGACTGAGTTGGAGTTATCGATCATGCCACATGATAATTGTGAGATCTAGTGTCACGACCCAACCCAAGGCCGTGAATAGTGCCGATAGGGCACCCAGACATAAACTTATACTGAATCTCCGTTTCGACCGCAAAGGGATTTCACAAAATTTTGACAGAGTCACCTCTGTTTTTCTAACCAACCCCACCTGCAAACAGCGAATCCAATAGTACCAAATATTGCCATAAGAACAAATATACATACACATAAGCGGGCCGACAAGGTCACCGCTGCGTCAGAGCCGCCCAACAAACATATCATACAAACGAGATCATACCAACGCAATTTCCCACACCCACATGTATCCACAGAC
>JAOTQJ010017458.1:0-54496 GCA_025642045.1 Solanum sejunctum | reverse complement strand
TTCTTCTTCTTCTTCTTCTTCTTCTTCTTCTTCTTCTTCTTCTTCTTCTTCTTCTTCTTCTTCTTCCTCTTCTTCTTAGGCCCCAAACTTTTCTATTTTTATTCCAATCAAGGACTTCCAACTCAAACTTAATTTAAGAAATACGAGGTCTAACAACTCTAACTCTCTCATCTACCAACTCATGGGTGAATGCCTTCATCCTCTCCTCGGAGTCCCGTACAGTTTGGTCAACCCAAGGTCTCACCTATGCAGATAGAGCCCCAAGTATGGACTCCACTGTAGCCACCCTTTATAATAATGCTTGCAAAGCAACAACAAAAGTAAGAGAATCAACTTGTAATGTAGCTGCTACTGGTGTAGGAGTACAGGAGGATGGTGAGAACTTGATCTCCATAGTTAGAGTGGGTTCTGTAGCAACTAAAGTGGTGCCGGTAGCAATTGAAGGTGCACTCTGAGTTGGAAGCTCTATTGGGAATGACTCTAAAATAGGAGGAGTTGCTCTTGGTAGGGCCACCGGGTTCTCGTCATCCTTTATTAGGCTGGGATCCATGGTGCATGTAGCTTCTATGTGTTGGTCCTGGTGAGGGTCAATAGGAACACCCACTGCACTACACAAATGGTGAATCAAAATAGGAAATGGCAGTGAGGTGTTCATTTGGATTGCTACCTCATGTATCTGCTCCAAGATGATCTGAGACCAGTCTATCTCGTAACCAGCTAAGATGCTGGCTAATAACATAGCCCACTCCAAAGTGATACACATTATTTGTGAAAGTGGACTGAGTATGCCAACGGATAATGGACCACCAAAACTTGGCTCGGAAAGAGAGGTGGGCCTTCATAATAGGATCAGTGTGGTTTGTAACTCATGTCAGCTCAAAGCCCGGCCTCACAAATCTGGCTTGCAATCCATCATAAAAGCTATGTCCTGGCCCCAATGTACTTCCCAGTCATTGCTTTCCTTATTTTGTCAATGCTCTCATCATATTCTGCAGTAGACTAAGGTACTCTATAAGCGGGTCCAAACTGGATCTATTTAATAGTTTCCTCTGAAATAAGAATATTTCTGCCTTGGACTGGCACCACCCATAACCTCGGCTACTCTATCGATTTTTTTTCTTTGGTAATCCCTGACGGAGTATAACAAGATATGCTATATAAAACTCACGGACTATGAAGGAGGCATACTTGCTCAGTTGTAATGTGGTCCATCGCAGCCCATACGTGTCAATCTCTGTCAAGAACTTCATCCAACCCTGAGTTATTCAGTCTCGATTCTTCATAAAAGTTTTGCACTGAGTTTGCCTATCCCTTGGGCTCTAAACCCTGATCATATATCTCCTTCATCCCTGGGATACACCATCTATGGTCGGTGGGGGGTTAATACTGGACTTCTTCCTACTGGGTCTGGGAGATGCTCTCAGACTCCGATTCTGGCATTGAGTGTGAGAGGGTCATCTGTGGTAGGCTGTTATCTGATCCATCCCTATTACCCTGTTGTTCCTGCTCTTTAGACAGGGAGGAACTGCTAACTTCCATGGGAATCTATATTGCATGTGCCGGGGTCTGGGGTCTATTGGCTACAGGGTCTATCTTGACTCTATGGACTTCTGCAGGGCCTGCTAAATGCTCAGTCTCGAAGGATTCATCAATCAACCTCCATTGGAAAGTTTGGATTGCACTTTTGTCCTATGGAGGTATTTTATCTGCAAACCAACCACATAGAAACATATAAGTTTCAATATGTTTGATCCAATAAATCACATAACATGAAACATAAACAATGAAGCATAGAAATAAAATAAAATAGAAGAAAGATTACCAAAACACTTGCAGGTCTGTAGGTACGAGTACAGTTACGACTTGTGGGATTCCCAACGAGTCATACACTGTCCCTGTTGTAATAAAATGACTTACAAAAGTGCAATTTGACCTCAGAAATGAGAGGCAGTTATGACTCGTAGGGGAGACTACGAGTTGTAGTTTGGCCTCGTACCAAATTTCGGAGACATTTTTAAGAACTGAGTCAGGATTACGAAACCCTCCCTACGAGTCGTATATGAGTCTCGTATGGGAAATATGAAGAAACCATAGGTGACTGATGCTTTGTACGAGGGACCACTAAGACTTGTAGGGGAGCCTACGAGTCGTAGAAGTGCCTCGTAGCTGAAAATAGAAGGCACCAATAGTGCCTATCATTTTCCCACAACAAGCATAAGCAAAGCACACCATTCAAAATACTTTGGCACATAAGCGTAATACAAAATACTTGGCATACGAGCAATCCCATAATGACAATAGAAAGTTAAAACAACCATCATCCATAAGAATTAAAATCATTTTAACAATACATCAAGCATATTGACATCTCGAAGGCACAATATCTCGACAACTTGTAAAATAATAATAATTAAAAGAATTTAAACGAAAGGTGTTTGATTTTAGTAAAAATAATTTAACTTAGAGTCACCACCTAATTTAAGAATAATTAGAAAACTAATTAATTATTTACAAAAGATAGTCTACGAACCAAAAAAAATTCTAGGTAAGGGTTCAAGTTATTCCGAAGAGAAGGTATTAGAAACCTTCAGAATCCATAACTTTGGGTCCTGACTGAATTTATTTTTCAACTGAGAAGTAGATACACAATAATAACGTAAGTATAATAATTACAAGATATACACAAATAATAAAATGAATAATGACATGAGTATAATAATCACAAGATATACATAAATAATAAAATGAATAATAAGTGGGTTGTGGTGTATTTGGGCTCTTTTTAATATTCTTCTTTGGATGATGATATATCCCATTTATGATATTAAAACATGGTCCAAAGTTATACCCTTAATATGGACTTTATTCCTAATCGAACTTGGACAAATTCGACATCGAGCCTCGTCTCTATTTAGATAGCAAATTTAAGCTAAGCAAGTAGGCGACTCACCTGCTAGCTTACTAAGTCCTAAAAGCACCTCAATTATCTTACTTAATGTAAGGCTATAATCTCCTCAATTGACACAAAACATGAATACACTCGACCCTCTTAAACGTTAGACGCACATTTAGCCCATTAACACTAGATTCAAGCACTTTTGAAAATTAGCGCTAATTCGACCAAACCATGTCATATTTCATTTGAATGTACTAGTAGTGGAATGTGTGGGGTGTTACATCCTCCCCCCTTAGGAACATTCGTCCTTGAATGTTAGTACAATTGGATAGCGTAACCAATTTTAAACTTTTACTTACACCAAATATTTGACAGCATATCAAGTATTCAATCATATGTACCTATTAGTGCCCAAATTCTACATGTTGGACTTCCTCTTTAGTTTCAAATAAGTGAGGATATTTCGATTTCATCACATCTTCGGCCTCTCACACTATTTCTTCTGCTTGCTGGTTCCTCCAAAGTATTTTAACTAAAGCTATTTCTTTATTCCTTAGCTTCTTAACTTGACGATCTAGAATAGCAACAGGTACCTCTTCATAGGTGAGATCCTCTGTAACGTGTACATCCTTAATAGGAGTGATATGAGATGGATCACCTATGCATTTTCGAAGCATTGAGACATTAAAAACTGGATGAACCATTGAAAGCTCTTGGGGTAGCTGTAGTTCATATGCAACCTACCCGAACTTCTTAATAATTTGATGTGGCCCTATTTAACGTGGACTCAGTTTTCCCTTCTTACCAAATCTCATAACTCCTTTCATTGGAGACACCTTTAAAAGTACCCAATCACCTACTGCAAATTCTAGTCCTCTTCTCCTGGCATCCGCATATGATTTGTGCTAACTATAGGCTGTTTCTAATCGCTGCTGTATCACTTTAACCTTTTCCATGGCTTGTTATACTAGATCTGGTCCATGTAGGGCGGTTTCACCCACTTCAAATCATCCAATAGGTGATCTATATTTCCTTCCATATAAGGCTTCATAAGGTGCCATCTTGATACTTGCATGGTAGCTATTGTTATAGGCAAACTCAATAAGTGGCAAATGGTCTACCCAATTATATTTAAAGTCCAATGCACAAGCTCGCAACATATCTTCAAGTGTCTGAATAGTGCATTCTGCTTGACCGTCTGTTTGAGGGTGGAATGTTGTACTCAAATTCACTTGTGTCCCTAAACTCCTTTAGAAGGACTTCCAAAACTTTGCAGTGAATTGAGCTCCTCGATCAGATATAATGGAGATTGGGACTCCATGTAGCTTGACTATCTCTTTGAGGTATAGTTTGACATACTCTTCAACTGTATAATCACTCTTAACTGGCAAGAAGTGTGCTGACTTTGTCAGTCTGTCAACTATTACCCATATAGAGTCAAACTTCTGAGATGAGAGAGGTAAACCTGTAACAAAATCCATATTAATCATATCCCACTTCTAGATTAGAAGCTCTATGCACTGCATATAACCTCCTGACTTTTGGTGTTCTACTTTCACTTATTGGCAATTTGAACATTTAGCCACAAATTCGGCAAGGTCCTTTTTCATGCCTCCCCATAAGAACATTCCCTTCAGGTCATGGTACATCTTAGTTGATCCTGGATGGATGGAATATCAGGAATGGTGGGCTTCTTTCATTATTCTCTTTCTTAACCTATTACTATCTTGCACACATAATCTATTTTGGCAGTAAAGTACTTCATTTTGTGCAAGGTCAAAGCCTTTTATGGCACCCTGACTCACCTTTTCCTTAAGATATCGTAGAACAAGATCCTTGAACTATTTTTCTTTCACCTCCATTACAAATGAAGACTCCACAATATTATGCACAATAACCCCTTCCTTTGGAGTCTCAAGAAGGCGAACCCCCAAACTAGCTAGCTGGCTTAGATCCTTAGTCAATCCTTGTCTTACCATTGCTTGATCACTAGTATTCATGATTGCCTTACGACTCAAAGCATCAGCTACCACATTTGCCTTTCCCAGATGATATAGTATATCAACATCGTAATCCTTTATTAGCTCTAACCATCTTCGCTATCTCAACTTTAGGTCTTTCTACTTAAAGATGTACTACAGGCTCTTATGATCAGTATATATATCAACGTGGACCCCATACAAATAGTGGCGCCATATTTTCAGAGCAAACACAATTGCTGCTAGCTCGAGATCGTGAGTTGGGTAGTTCTACTGTCTGTATGCATAAGTAATTACCCTATAATTCTGTGTTAGTACACACCTTAAGCCAACTCTTGAATCATCGCAATAGACTGTATACCCCTTAGTACCTTCTGGAAGTACTAGCACAGGTGCAGAAGTTAGCTTATTTTTCAGCTCCTGGAAACTCCTTTCACACGCATCATTCAATTGAAACTTGGTTGCCTTATGTGTCAGCTTTGTTAGGGTTGCAGAAATAGAAGAAAAACCTTCAACAAATCTCCTGTAATAGCCTGCCAAGCCTAGGAAGCTCCGAACTTTCGTGGGTGTTGTTGGTCTTGGCCAATATTTCACAGCTTCTATCTTTTATGAATCAATCCTTATTCCCTCACCAGACACGATATGACCAAAGAATGCCACCGACTTTAGCCAAAATTCACATTTAGAAAACTTGGCATACAATTGTCGATCACGAAGGACCTGTAACACCTGTCGCAAGTGATCTGCATGGTCCTCTTCTGATTTTGAATATACTAAAATGTTATTTATAAATACTATCACAAACACATCCAAAAATGGCTTGAATACCCTATTCATAAGATCCATAAAAACTGCTGGTGCATTCATTAGGCCAAATGACATAACAAGAAGTTCAAAGTAACCATAGCGTGTTTTGAAAGCTGTCTTGGGTATATCTTGCTCCTTCACCCTCACTTGGTGATAACCTGATCGCAAATCAATTTTTGAAAAGCATTTGGCACCCTGTAACTGATCAAATAAGTCATCAATCATGGGGAGGGGATAATTATTCTTAATTGTCACCTTATTTAATTGTTGATAGTCGATACATATTCTCAAGGTGCCATCCTTTTTGCGTACAAATAACACTGGTGCACCCTAGGGGGACACACTAGGTCTTATAAAACCCTTATCCAGTAAATCTTTTAACTGATCTTTTAATTTACGCAATTCTGTTGGGGCCATTCTATATGGAGGAATAGAAATAGGTTAAGTGCCTGGAAGTAAGTCAATATTAAGATCTACTTCTCGTTCAGGAGGTAAGCCTGGGAGTTTTTCAGGGAACACGTCAACAAATTCATTCACTACTGGAACTGACTGAAGAGTTAGTGATTTTGTCTCCATAACCCTTGCTCTAACTAAATGACATATATACCCCTTGGATATCATCTTTCTGGACTTAAAGTAAGAGATAAACTTCCCCTTTGGTGCCCCAACATTGCCTTTCTGTTCAATAGTTGCCTCATTTGGAAAATGGAAATACACTCTCTTAGTTCGGCAATCCGCAGTGGCATAACAAGAAGCTAACTAATCCATACCCATTGTAACGTCAAATTCTACCATTTCTGACTTAAGTAGGTCAGCCAATGTGTCACAGCACAAACAATTACTATACATTCATAATAAACTCTTGTAGCCATAATAGATTCATCGGTTAGAGTAGACACTTCAAATGGTTTGTTCAATAATTTGGGTGTTCTCTTAAGCTTCCCAGCAACTAGTGGAGTGATGAATGATAGTGTAGAACTAGGGTCAATTAATGCATATACCTTATGTAAAAATATGGATAATGTACCTATGACCACATCAGGTGAAACTTCCAAATTCTGTAGACTTTCCAGTGCATAAGTGCGATTCTGGACCCCGCTAGAGCTAGCTGTCCCTCTAACACCTCTACCACGACCCATATGTACTTGCTAACCCCTACCTGCTGGAGGAACTAATGATGATGATGCAACTACTGACCTAGTAGATTATTCCATACCCCCCATACGTTTCCTTGGGCAATCCCTTATCGTGTGCCCTGACATAGGACACAAATAGCAAACATCTGTCCCAACGCGACATATACCCAGATTACTCCTTTCACACTGTTTACAAGGCTTCCTAGGAATCATTGGTTGACCTATCGAATAATCCATTGCCCGGGCACCTTGCCCTTTACCTCATTGACCCAGCTGATTACTTCGAGACCTTTGAAGTTATGGTGGAGCACTGGCTGTAGAGTAGGAGGAGGATGGCCTAGGCGATCTATTAGAAAATCGAGGCTTGAGATCATTTTTGGGTGGTGTAAACTTCCCTGTAGATCTGGCTCTTTTGGTTTGCCCCCTCTCCAACTCTTGTGTCCTTTTCCTATGCCTCTGATCCTCTAATTTCTATGCAAATGCGTGCATTCTTGCTATATCTATATCTTTGTTCAAGGAAGCAATGATGCAATCGCTGATTAGATACGTATCTAACCTATCTATATATCGATGAACTTTATATGCCATTGTAGCAACTACATTAGGAACATATCTTGCCAGGGAATTAAATTGGAGACTGTACTCTCTCACACTCATATTCCCCTGATGGAGATTCAGGAATTGATCTGCACAGGTCTCTCGGATCTCTAATGGCAAAAAGTGGTCAAGAAATGCCTCTTTGAACTCTCTCTCCAGGTAGTTGGAGGTACATCTATACCCTTAGATTGTTTCCAAGCTTCATACCACAATACAACCACACCCTTCAGCCTATATGTCGCTAACTCGACTGCTTCTATATCACTCACATGCATAACATCTAAAGTACGCTGAATCTGATTAATAAAGTCCTGGAGGTTTTCATTAGGATCTGACCCAGTGAAGGTTTGAGGGTCCAAATTAAGAAAATCATGTATCTTTGTGCCAGCTACCCTCTCTGTACCACCTACACCTATAACTGGATCTTCCTGCCTTTGACCTTGACCAGCAACTACACGGGTCAATAGTTGGACTGTATTTCTTAGATCCTGTACGGTAGCATCAATAGGTGGCTCTAGGGGAATTTCACTGCTCTCTGGTTCATTAGGAACTGGAGAAGTTGGAGATGTCTGTGACAAAGACTCCTCTAGAATCTCATTTTGTTGTCTTACCTGGCTGGGTATACCAACCACCACTTTTATTCCCTTCCCTTTACCTTTATTCTGCCTTGTTTCTGGCATACTTGCTATAGAAAATAATTTAGGAATTAGACATAATGCACCTATTACACTTGTCTTTATGGCACGATCTAAAGAATGAAAAGAAAGTAACAACACATAAATGCCACGTAGCCCCCTACTTATAAATGTGGTGCATCACACATCGATAAACAAGATTCTACATAGACACAGCTTTGTAGACTCCCTAGGATGACCCACTCTGATACCACTTCTGTCACACCTCAAAGTTCCATTAGGGCGGACTGGCACCAATTACTGATAAGGCTCAGGAGAACTAACCTATAAATATGCGCTTTCTATACATACTATAAGGGGTTTCTACATTTGACATGCCTTAAAGAAGATAAACAGTGATAACAAGCCAAAAGGAAATACATGTGACTAGGCTATTAGGGTCATGGTATTTAAAGTACGAGATATAACCACACTTTAATTTACATAGTCTATAATGATTCTAGATAAGAGAAAGTATCTGACAAGGGTCGATATAGGCCCCACCTCAACTAACTGTACAGTATAAACATATAATCTCTAGACATACACAAAGCCCCAAAGCAACTTGGAGCTTAGTAACAGCCGCTGAATGTCCTGTACTTCTACTGGGGAGATCTACTAGCACCTATACCTGCAACATGAAATGCAGGTCCCCCATAAGGGATATCAGTATGAGATAATATACTGAGTATGTAAGACAGGATATACTGTATATGCAATAACAATTTAAATAAATCTGTACACAGGTGCAGTATAAGAGACCACCCTTAGTTGTACTGTGGGATCATGTACTTTATGTTCTTTATATTACTTTACTTTTACTGTAAAATCTGTGCACAACTATAACATAAATGACCAACTAATTAGTGGTGAAACTATATCGAGTTCATCCCTGGCTAGGTTATACTCAACCCCTCGGGCTACCCCCCGTTGATAGGATCATCCCTGGCTTGGTGCTATCTCCACCCCTCGGGCTACTACCAATCAAATACTATATACTTTATCTTTCAATTACCTTTGAGATGATTCTTTTGGCGGCCATAATATTGGAGCTGTAGGACTGTATACATAGCATTTGACATGGAGATAATCACACAAGACAACATGACAGTGAAAAGAGTATATTGCACAAATGATGAAATATGTATGAAATGGAATAACTCGTGAACTTTATTTCGTAACAAGAACTCATGTAACTTGTATCTAAACATGTATGAAGTTTTGAAGGTGACATAGTATGGAATCATATGAACATTTACAAGAGTGAGGACATGGTTAATAGTGGTGTCGGAGTTGACAAATGCCTTTATGTACCAAGGAGAGATCTATGTTTCATGCTAAGTGATACAAAATCAAGTAACCTTACATACCTCATTGTATGACCTTGTTACTACCTCAAGATAACCTTCCCTTCATTCAAGTACTTATCTACAACATATTAGGTGATAAAACTAGCATTAATAGCCAATAGATACATCTTGGCATCCTAATTACATAAAAAACAACACATGGGCAGCAAGCGGGTGTTTATAAACCCAAGCGTATTCCTTTAACTTTTTCATCCCTAATTGTATTTGTAATACATATTAGTATGTACACATCATGTATAGACTAATTTAATGTCATAACAGTCTTACAACAGCCCACAAAGAACAACACATCACAATTCCATACAATCTAAAAACGGACAACATAATGTTACCTTTCTTCGCTACATTTCGACGTCGACAACCCAAACTTATTTCAAATTTAACCAAACTATTCTAGCAACATTTACACATATAAAAAGACCTAAAATAGTCTTATAATATCACTTAAGAAGTCATGAAGGACATGATCTAATAGCCTTACATACAACATCCCGCAAGTACCAATCAACATAACACTTAAGATAACTAGATAAAACGCGCTTGTTAAATAAAACCAAAATCAAGGCAGCAACCTTAGGATGATGTTTATAACTCAAAACATGTTAATAACATCAAGTTCTCTTCGTAATACAACTGACAAACCACAGAGAAATCACCAAAACAAAAGGAAAAGTTGCAGCAACTTTCAGCACAGTATCTGTCCAGATTTTCCAGCACCAACATACTAGCATATACTTCTTGTTTTCATAACAAAACTATACTAAACACATGTGTAAACTTACTTACTACTTACTTCAAAGTGTAGGGCTTCTCCAAGAACCCTAGGAGAGTTGTTTAGCTGCTTTACAAGGTGAATAAAAGTTAAGAGAACTTCGAAGACTAATTTGTTCTTTTTTTTTTTGAGTTCAAGTTGAGAATGAATTGTGGAGCTGCTTTGGTGACCTTTATAAAGAGGTCTTTGGCCGAATTTACCTTGACTTTTTGACCACCTCATACAACACATTATCAAGCTGGTTATACACCAGCTTGTCCCTCACACTTGGGCCTAAATAGGTCTCCAAGTTGATGGGCTTGAGCTGCCTATTTTTCAATTTTCTCTTCACTTAGTTTTTAGTCCAATTAGCAAAGTGGGTTGTGGTATATTTGGGCCCTTTTTAATATTCTCCTTTGGCTGATCATATATCCCATTTATGATATTAAAACATGGTCCAAAGTTATACCCTTCATATGGACTTTATTCATAATCGAACTTGGACAAATTCGACGTCGAGCTTCGTCTCCGTTTAGATAGAAAAGTTAAGCTAAGCAAGTAGGTGACTCACCTGCTAACTTACTAAGTCCTACAAGCACCTCAATTCTCTTACTTAATTTAAGGTCGTAATCTCCTCAATTCAACACAAAACGTATATACACTCGACCCTGTTAACGGTTAGACGCACATTTAGCCCACTAACACGAGATTCAAGCACTTTTGAAAATTAGCGCTAATTCGACCAAATAATGTCATGTTTCATTTGAATTATACTAGTAGTGTAAGGTGTGGGGTGTTACACAATTAATGTGACATCATCCCTAAAAAATGTTCAAACTTTCAACACAAAATCAACCATACGACACAAGAAAATAGCAGTGATCTCTAAACAACATAGAATGAGAGCAACCAAAGAATATTCAATGATAAATCTTACCCATCATATCAAAATATGAGAATAGTCATATAATCATTCCATATGGATAAAATATTCATAGCAACAAGGAAAATAAATAAACAAATAAATAAAATAAATTGAGAAAAACAACTACAATTACTTAAATCCCAAAGAAAAATTCATGTAACAACCAACAACCAAAAACTCAAATTAAACGCAAAATTTGTAACGTAATAGCAACCAACTAAGTAAATAAAAGATAGTAATTCTACTAAAATCTAAAATATTCCAACAAAGTTGGCACACAGTAAAAGAGAAAAATAATTATTCTAAAATACATAAAAAAATAACAATACAATGGAATAAATAATGACAAATAACAATCAATAATAATCAAATAAAAGGCTCTGCAAAATATAAATATGAAGCACATATTAGTATGAAAAAAAGATTTGTATTATTGTTTAATTTTGTTGGAGTTGTCGCTGCTTCGTCAGAAATGGAACGCGAGATTGATAGCGGGCAGCAGCGGTTGGAGTAGTATTCACCTTAGCAACGGGGCCGGGGGAGAGGTGTGTGTGCTGCAGCAGTTGACTGACCCGTGACACTTGCCACTACAATGCACAAAATTGATACCAAAAATCTTATATTCCTATCCATGGTAGCTAATATTAATCAAAGAAAATGCTGACAGACTAATAGAAAGAGAAGAAGACAGTTTCAGTTTATGGAGAAAGAGAGAGGAGCGTGAAGATGAATATAAAATGGAAAAGTTAACAACAAAAAAGAAAAAATTAAAAAGTAAAAAGGAAAAAAATAAGGGGAATACATGTGGGGTTTCTATGAAATAAAAAAAATAGATACTCGAATTAAAGTAAATGGTTAAAAATTTAATTGAACGATAAATAGACCCAAACAAAGATAATTATCAAAAGTAATTTAAAATCATCCAAAAATATATTTTAAACTATTTAAAAATTCAACATAAAAGATATGAATTTCAATAAATATTGGGTCAAAATTGGGTGTCAACAGCTATTCGTTTCTTTAGATATGATCAATGAAAGAGATTGTGGACAAAGAAAGTTGACGAACCCAATTTTAACCAAACACTTACCTTCAAATAAGAATATCTTGACTGCGGTGAAAGTTGCAAAATTTTTGAGGTATCCTTTAAAAATTTTATCCCAGTTATATGCATTAGCATGATCTCCAATCTAGATTTGTTGCGTCTCTGCTAAAGTAATAAACATTTCTGTATTGTAACAACTGAGAAAATTTATCAATAGCAAATGAAACACAAAAAATAAATAATTCGTGCAATCCTAGTGTGACATATCATACCGAAGGAGATGAAGATCCAAAAAATTGAAATGACCCCAACAAGTACCCAAAAACTTATCTCGAAAGTAATCGGAAACTTATTTTCCATATATCTAAAAATCTATTTAGAATTTCAAAAATTCGACTTCATATTCTTGATCAGGGGGTCCAAATTAGCGTGACAAGGGTCTAACCTTAATTTTAAAGCAAAGGAATCAATTTATGAAATTTGCACTTGGTGCAAATTCCAGTGGGCATCCGCGACCTCTCCATGACATGGAGAGGTGTTATTTCTGCACCATCTTTTCCTAGTTCGCCCAGATTTTTTCAAGTGTTGGACCTAAGTTTTTCCAAATGATTTTTCACCTATACTTAGCCTTATTTTAACCTCATATCACCCTAAACATTCTCCAATATTTCCCCAAATACTTAGACTCATTTCTAACCCTAAAATTCAAGTCCCAAACCTAGGGCCAATCTCAAGGATTCCTTCAAGAATCTCAGACAGATCTCCATTGAAGTATTCTTCAAAAACTTCACAAAAGCTAAGGTATATGGTGTTGAACCATTGAGTCCTTTCACCCATGGTGTCTAAACCCTCTTTTTAATAATATTTCATGATTTAAAGTAGATTTTACATGTGGATCTTGTATATTGAGAAATTTACTGTACAATGATTTACGTTCATGAAAGTATGGTTGCTTTAGCATGTTTTGAGCTCTAAATCTTGGATCTAATGTTGGATTTGATGATAGATTTTGATGTGAATGTCTTGGGGGTGTTACAATGTGTTAAATAAAGGTTTTACCATTGATTTTCCTACATTATTTCATCTCTAAATTACATGTTCTTTTACCCCCATTACACACCCGCCATGTGTTTGATAAAATGTCCAGTTATGATTTCTTAAGGAATTGAAGGTTCAAAGCATGAGATATGATATGTATGATGTTGTAATAATTAATTAAATGAGCTTATAGAGATGATGTATATAATAAGTATGTTCTATATAATATGTTGTATTGGACCATGTCTGGTCCGGGGGCCATAAGGGCCCGGATGACTATTTGAGGGGTGAGTACCTTGCCACCAGGGTGTCCGGGTGTGAACGACATCTCCCATCCAAAGTTTGGATTCTATCTTGGTATTTTTTACACATATAATATCTTATATAAGCATGATTTACCCTAGCATATTTTACTTATGCATCAATCATACATGTCATATTATTATACTATGCCTATTGTCTAATGTACGCATTTTGACTATGGAGCTTGTTTATTATTGCATTTCATCCCACATACTTAGTACATTGAAAGTACTAATGTATACTCTTGCCTACATAATATCACCATGTAGGGACCAGTGCCTAAGTTGATCCTCCTCCTCCTCCACATTGCTAGACGGTGCTATTACAAACTTATTAGTGAGTCCTCTATTTCAGGGACCTTGGTCTAAGTTACCATTATCCTTGTATTGAGACACTTTCTTATATTCTATTGACTATGAAGGTGATCCCTGTAGCTTGTCTTGGCCCCCACTATATCTATGTATTAAAAGTGTTTGTTGGACATGTTGTGAATTTATATATGAACTTTGACTCTTAACTCTTGATTATGACATTTACGCAAGCTTTCCCTTAGTCCCATTTACTTCATTCTTAATCTATATGTCTTTGTATGCTTCTGCAATCAAGGATGTGTAATGAGAAGTTAAGAGGCTTGTTTTGGGGTTCCTTCGAGTTTCTCATTCACCGTGTCACGTCTAGGCTCTAGGCATGTGTCGTGACAAACTTTGTATCAGAAGACTAGGTTGATAGATCCTCGAATTCCAACATACCGCGTTGATTAGAATCCTATTCATGGTTGTGAAGCTCGCCATGACTATAAATAGGAGGCTATGAGGCATTTTAGGAAATGTTTCCCTTCTTCATATCCTAAGTCATGCTATAGAGTTGTAATAAGTATTCCGACTTAACGATTGTTCTTTACTATGCTATATCGTGCCAAATACTAGAGGAATATGGGCCCAAATTCCTGAGGAGCAACCTACCAATGGTGAGCTCGGGGATGCTCTTACTATGCTTGCCCAAATGGTCGCCAACCAAGTCCAATAAGGGGCCCAAGCCCCTTATGCTACTACCCTAGGAGCTAGGGTAAGGGACTTTATGAGGATGAATTCTCTGGTTTTCCATGGGTCAAAGGTGGATGAGGATCCACAAGAGCTTATTGATGAAGTCTACAAAATCTTGTATATCATGGGAGTTGGGACAAATGAGAAAGCAGAGTTGGCAACATACTAACTCAAAGGGGTAACCCAAATTTGGTTTGATCAATGAAAAGGTGAGAAAGGTAATGGCTATGTGATGCTTTAGGAGGAATTCAAATTCACCTTCCTTAATCAATTCTTCCCTCTTGAGCTTAGGAAAGCAAAGTTAGTTGAGTTTATGAACTTGAAGCAAGATGGTATGAGTGTGAGGGAATATGCCCTTAAATTTAATCAACTTTCAAAGTATGCTCCTTACTTGGTGGCCAATTCTAGGTCAAGGATGAATAAGTTTGTTATGGGTGTCTCTGATTTGGTAAGTGAAGAGTGTCGGTCCGCCTTGCTTATTAGTGATATGGACTTGTCTCAGTTGATGACCTATGCCAAGTAAATGGAGGATGAGAAGTTGAAAGAAGAGGGGTCATGAGGCCAAGAGGTCCTGGTTTAAGGGTATGTTCCACAAGGATATTGGATTCCAACAAGGCCAAGGGCCTCCTCATGTTACTAATAGGGGGTTTGCTAATGACTTACCTAGGTCCTAAGGTGTAGGTGTTGTGACTCCTAATGATATGTGTCCTAGGTATGGGAGGAAGCATGGGGGTCCATGTTTGAGGGGTTCCAATGCATGCTTTAAATGTAGTGAGCTTGGTCATAAGAGGATAGATTGTTCAAGGGTTCGTGGCAAGGTCCCGGGCGCAAATGAGGTCCCTTTGGGTAGAGGTGGTTCTCAAGGTGGTGCCCCAAGTCATAACCAGTGTTATGCTCTACATAGGAGGCAAGGGGTTGGTGAGGTCCCCCATGTTGTTACCGATATGTTGAAAATCTTTGATCTTGATGTATATGCTTTGATTGATCCGGGTACCTTTCTTTTGTTACCCTCTTTGTTTCTAAAAAGTTTCATGTTGAGTCAAAGTTGTTTCATGAGTTATATGAGGTATCTACCCCTATTGGTGCCTCTATTATTGCTATGAGAGTGTATAGAAATTGTCCAATTTGCATCTTGCATAAAATCTTACCTTGTGATCTTGTTGAATTAGATATGGTTGATTTTGATGTTATTCTTGGGATGGATTGGTTGCATGCCTACTATGCTTTTATTGATTGTAGAACTTATAGGGTCAAGTTTGAATTATCAAATGAACCCATCCTTAAATGGGAAGGTCATGATGTGGTAGTTACGGGTAGGTTCATCTCATGCATTAAAGACCATAGGTTGCTTTCCGAGGGGTATTTGTATCATCTTATGAGGGTCAAAGATATGGAGTCCAAAGTCCCTTCCATTGAGTCGGTCCCGATTGTAAATGAGTTTCTTGATGTCTTACCAAATGACCTTTCTGGTATCCCTCCTGAAAGAAAGATAGATTTTGGCATAGATATCCTTCCCGACACTCAACCTATCTCCATTTCCCCTTACCATATGGCCCTGGTGGAGTTGAAAGAGTTAAAGGTGCAATTGAAATATTTGTTGGAAAAAGGGTTTATTAGACCTAGCCAATCCCTTGGGGTGCACCGGTGTTATTTGTAAAGAAGAAAAATGGGTCACTTAGAATGTGCATTGACTGCTGGCAACTCAATAGGGTCACTATAAAAGAATAGATATCCTCTTCCAAGAATTGATGACTTATTTGACCAATTGCAAGGGGCTAGTTTTTTCTCTAACATTGATCTTCGGTCCGGGTACCATCAAGTGAGGGTGAGGGAGTGTGATATTCCTAAGACGGCCTTTGGGACTAGATATGGGCGCTTTGAATTTGTGGTGATGTCCTTTGGATTGACTAATGCATCGACCATCTCCAAGGACCTAATGAATAGGGTCTTCAAGCCCTACCTTGATTCCTTTGTTATGGTTTTTATTGATAATATTTTGATCTATTCACATAGTAGGGAAGAGCATATTGGCCATTTAAGGGTGTTGCAAAGATTGAGGGAGGAGAGATTGTATGCTAAGTATGACAAGTGAGAATTTTAGTTGAAGGAGGTTAAGCTCTTGGGTCATGTAGTGTCGTGGGATGGTATAAAAATGGATCCTAAAAAATCGTTGTCATTAGGAATTGGCCTAGACCATTGATCCTGTTAAATATTAGGAGTTTCTTGGCCTTGTAGGTTACTATAGAAGGTTTGTGAATGGGTTTTCCTCCATTGCTTCCCCTATCAAAAAATTGACTTGAAAGAAGGTTAAGTATGTGTGGACCGATAAATGTCAGAAAAGCTTCCAACATTGAAAGATAGACTTTTGTCAGCTCCTATATTGTCCCTTCAAGATGGGCTAGAGGGTTTTGTGGTGTATTGTGATGCTTCCTCGGTTGGTTTGTATTGTGTTTTGATGCAAAATGATAAGGTCATAGCCTATGCTTCTAGGCAACTCAAGGTGCATGAAAAGAACTATCCTAGCCATGATCTTGAATTATCCACCGTGGTGTTTGCATTAAAGATTTGGCAACATTATTTGTATAGGGTGCATGTTGATGTCTTCATCGATCATAAGAGCCTTGAATATATCTTTACATAAAAAGATCTTAACTTGAGACAAAGAAGGTGGGTAAAACTTCTTAAAGACTATGACATGAGTGTGCATTACCATATGGGTAAGGCAAATATTGTGGCGGATGCTTTGAGTCGGGTATCCATGGATAACCTAGCTCATATGGATGGTGGTGAAAGGGAGATGTCTAGGGAGGTGATAGGTTGGCTAGATTGGGGGTGAGGTCGGAAGATATGGGTAATAGTGTCGTTGTGGTTGATGGTTCTAAATCTTCTTTGGTTGATGAGGTGATAGCAAAACAAGATCTAGACTCCTCCTTGCTTGAATTGAAGGCCTTGGTGAAAGAGGGCATAATAGAGATTTTCTCCCAAGGGGGAGATGGGGCCCTTAGATACCAAAGTATGTTGTGTGTACCATGTATTGATGGTTTAAGGGAGAAAATTCTTGATGAAGCCCATAATTTCTCTTAGTTTATCCACCTCAGTTCTATCAAAATATATAGAGACTTGAGGGAGGTGTATTGGTGGGGAGGCATGTAGAGGGACATTGCCAAATTTGTTTTCGATTGCCATAGGTGCCAACAAGTCAAAGCCAAACCTCAAAGTCCAGGTGGCCTAACCCAAGACATAAGGATTCCTACTTGGAAATGGGAGGTAGTTATTATAGATTTTGTGGTTGGGTTGCCCAAAACTAGAAAAGGTTTTGATTCAATATAGGTGGTGGTTGATAGGGTGACTAAATTGGCTCACTTTCTACTGATCAGACTACATATAGGGTTGAAGATATGCACAGTTGTACATCTATGAGTTAGTGAGGCTACATGGGGTTCCTTTATCCATCATATTGGATCGTGGTGCACAATTTACTTCATACTTTTGGAGATCTTTTCAAAGGTGTCTTGGAACCAAAGTTCACCTTAGTACGACCTTCCACCCTCAAATAGATGGCCAAACTAAAAGTATTATTCACACACTTATGCTTAAGGCTTGGGTCTTGGAGCTTAAATGTAGTTGGGATGACCATCTTCCATTAATTGAGTTTGCTTACAACAATATCTATCACTTTAGCATCGGTATGGCTCCTATTGAAGCTCTTTATAAGAGACATTGTAGATCACTGCTGTGTTGGTTTGAGGTTGGAGAGGTGGCATTATTGGGGACGGATCTGGTTGTGGATGCTCTTGAGAAGTGTAAGATGATTAGGGAAAGGTTGAGGATAACCCAAAGTCGTCAACAATCCTATGCCGATGTGATAAGAATAGACCTAGAACTCCAAGTGGGTGATTGGGTTTATTTAAAGGTTTCACCAATGAACAGTCTGGTTTATTTTGGTAAGAAAGAGAAATTGAGGCCTAGGTATATTGGTCCTTATGAGGTGATAAATAGGGTTGACAAGGTGGCTTATGAGTTGAGGTTGCCTAGAGAGATGAATTTGGTCCATCCAGTGTTACATGTCTCTATGTTGAGAAAATATGTGGGTGATCCTAATGCTGTTGTACCTCTTGATGTTATTGGTGTTGTTGAGGATGACTTGAATTATGAGGAGGTTCCAGTTCAAATTTTAGATAGACAACTAAAGAGGTTGAGAAACAAAGAGGTGGCATCCGTTATAGTCCTTTGGAGGAATCAACAAGTCGAAAGTGCTACTTAGGAGGCCGAAGCGGACATGCAAAAGAAGTACCCTTATCTCTTCCACTCCACTATAGCCTAAGGTACTAATTCTAAGTACCCTATGTGCTATCAAGTCTTATATTTCAGCCCCTATGTAATTCATGTGCATTCATGTTTAAGTTGGCAATTTATGATGATTTTACACTTATAATGAGATTTTGCAAGTGATATTTTAAATGTAATGTTCTATTCATGTTGGGGCTGATTTGTTCATAATTATTATTGTCTTGTATGTCTATTATACATTTGGGGACAAATGTTCCCAAGGGGTAGATATTGAAACGACCCCAAAAAGTGCCAAAAAATGTGCCTCGGAAGTAACCAAAAAATTATTTTCCATATATCTAAAAATTTATTTGGAATTTCAAAAATCTGACATCATAATCTTGTTCAGAGGGTCCAAATTAGGATGACAAGAATCTAACCTCGATTTTAAAGCGAAGGAATAAGTTTTCCAAATTTGCACTTGGTGCAAATTCAAGTGGGCATCCGCGACCTCTCCACGACGAGGAGTTATTTCTGCACTGTCTTTTCCTAGTTCGCCCAGATTTTTCTAAGTGTTGGACCTAAATTTTCCCAATAAAGTTTCACCTATATTTAGCCTTACTTCAACCTCATATCATCCTAAACATTCCCCAATATTTTCCCAAACACTTAGACTCATTTCTAACCCTAAAATTCAAGTCCCAAACTCACGTTCAATCTCAAGGATTCCTTCAAGGATCTCACCCAAGCTTCAAATCTTTATTTAAGTCTTCTTCAAGAACTTCACAAAAGCTTAGATATGTGGTGTTGAACCATTGGGACCTTCCACCCATGGTGCCTAAACCCTCTTTTTACTAATATTACATGATTGAAAATAGATTTTACATGTGGGTCTTTTATATTGAGAAATTTACTAAAGTGATTTATGTTCATGAAAGTACGGTTGTTTTAGCATGTTTTGAGCTCTAAATCTTGGATCTAATGTTGGATTTGATGATAGGTTTTGATGTGAATGTCTTGTGGGTGTTACAATATGTTAAATAAAGGTTGTCACTGATTTTTCTGCATGATTTCATCTCTAAATTGCATGCTCTTTTACCCCCATTACACACCCGCCAAGTGTTTGATAAAATGGCCAATTATTGTTTCTTGAGGAATTAAAAGTTCAAAGCATGAGATATGATATGCATGATGTTTTAATGATTAAATGAGCTTATGGACATGATGTATATATATATATATATGTTCTATATAATGTGTTGTATTAGACAATGTCTGGTCTGGGGGGCATATGGGCCCAGATGACCATGTGAGTGAGTACCTTGCCAGCAGGATGTCCGAGTGTGAACGACATCCACCATGTGAGGGGTAAGTACCTTGCCACCAGGGTGTTCGGGTGTGAACAACATCTACCATGTGAGGGGTAAGTACCTTACCACTAGGGTGTCCAGGTGTGAACGACATCTCCCATCCAAAGTTGGGATTCTAGCTTGGTATCTTCTGCACAGATGATATCTTATATAATCATGATTTACCCTAGCATGTTTTACTTATGCATCGATCATACATGTCATATTGTTATACTATGCCTATTGTCTAATGTATGAATTTTGACTATAGAGCTTATTTATTGTTGCATTGCATCCCACATACTTAGTACATACAAAGAACTAACGCATACTCTTGCCTACATAATATCACCACCTGCTCCCAAGTTGATTATCCTCCTTCTCCACGTGGCTAGATGGTGCTATTCCAAGCTTGTTGGTGAGTCCTCCATTTTGGGGACCTTGGTCTAAGTTACTATTATCCTTGTATTAAGACACTTTCTTATGTTCTATTGACTATGAGGGTGAGCCTAGTAGCTTGTCTTGTCCCCTGTTATATCTATGAATTAGAGGTGCTTATTGGACATGTTGTGAATTTATGTATGAGCTTTGACTCTTGACTATTGATTATGACATTTATGCAAGCTTTCCCTTAGTCCCATTGGCCCCATTCTTAATCTATACATCTTTGTATGCTTCCGCGACCAGCGATGAGTAATGAGAAGTTAAGAGGCTTGTTTGGGGTTTCTTCGGGTTCCCCATTCGCCGTGTCACGTCTAGGCCCTAGGTTTGGGTTGTGACAAAAATGGTGTAACCTATCACATTGAAGGAAGGGACGCTCCAATAATGATTTATCTTTTCACGTTAAAGGCAAGTGACGTTCCAAAACATTTATCTTGTCACGTTGAAGGTGAGTGATGCACCCAAATATTTAACTTATCACGTTGACCTAGTGACACTCCGATAATGATTAACTTATCATGTTGAAGGCGAGTGTCACTCCAAAAGAATTAACTTGTCACGTTGAAGGGGAGTGGCCCTCCAAAATATTTACCTTGTCACGTTGAAGGGGAGTGATGCTCCAAAACATTTAAGTTGTCACGTTGAAGGAGAGTGACACTCCAAAAATGTTTAACTTGTCACATTGAAGGCGAGTGACGCTCTAAAATACTTAACTTGTCACATTGAAGGCGAGTGACGCTCCAAAATACTTAGCTTGTCACGTTGAAGGCGATTGATGCTCCAAAACATTTAACTTGTCACATTAAAGGCGAGTGATGCTCCAAAGTACTTAACTTGTCACGTTGAAGGTGAGTGACACTCCAAAATACTTAACTTGTCACGTTGAGGGTGAGTGACGCTCCAAAATAGTTAACTTGTCACTTTGCAGGTGAGTGACGCTCCAAAACAGTTAACTTGTCAAGTTGAAGGCGAGTGACACTCTAAAATTGTTTAACTTGTCACGTTGAAGGCGAGTGAAGCTCCAATACTTAACTTGTCACATTGAAGGCAAGTGACGCTCCAAAGATATTTAACTTATCACGTTGAAGGCAAGTGACGCTCCAAAATTATTTTAACTTGTCATGTTGAAGGCAAGTGATGCTCCAATAATGAATGATTAACTTAAACAAAATAAAAGATATACGAAATTTCTTGGAATGCACAATTTAATGAAATAAAATACACATCTCACACTGATGGGATTAGCCTAATATCATATTATTTAAAACAATAATCATATATCAAAAGAAAAACAATGCAATTTAGGAGAAAAATAATTCAGGAATCTCTTTAAAGGTGTATAAGAAAAAAGGATCCCAAAAAATGCTTGGCTTCTCTTTTTTATTTTTATATTTTCTACAAAAAATAAATAATGTAAAGAAATAGTCAAATCATAACCACAATTGGTACTAACAGTTAAGATTACATAAAATTCTTTTTTTTTCAACCAAGATTGAATTTGAAGTAACTTCAACTGGTTCAGGTGGTACCTCAAACATACTTTAGTATCAACAAGATTTTTTCAACTCGATTTAAACAAATATTTCGAATTATACCAATCCTCATGTTTCAAGTGCTCTCACAACAAATAAAGTCCTATTTCACACATGTAGTAGGAAATATTTGATCTAAGGACATTTTGTAAAATTCGCTCATACTCAAAAAGATGTTCAATGCATGCAATTGTGATATTATATGCTTGGACTTCACGTAAGTCTCCACTAATATGAGAACATTTGAAATGAGATCGCGTAGGACTTGTAACTGGCTTGTAATGTAGGCTTAAGGACAGGTAGGATATTTATTTGGGATAAGGTGACTTAATCCTTTCTTGAGCGTCACATTAAATTTGTGCTTTTAACAATTGATATGGGTTTGACACTTCTTTTTGTTTTGTTTCGACTTCTTAATGACTTTATTTGCTGGGGTTTTTTTTTGGACATGTTTTCTGGTATTTCTATGACCTTGTAGAGGTATAATTGTTTTTCAACTTTTTTTTTGAACTTTGAGACTTAGCATATTTGACTTTCGCAATTTCGAACGTGAATCTTCTCTCATAAAATTGCACACTTTATATACGCCCAAGAAGGATGAGCCAAGAGAGGGATAGTGCATGTAAGCTCTAAGAAAGGTAATGACTAACATTTAGTTGTCCAAAGAAGGGTTTCAGGCTCAAAGTAGGAAAAACTAAGGATTAATGTCATTTGGTAGGCTTTGAAAGGGACAAACAGGTCAAAGAAGGCCTACAATCATTTCTCAAATCAAACATTACTCAAGATTTCGACTCAACAAACAATCAGTCCAAGTTCTAGATCAACAATACAATGCAATTGAATTTTAATCTAAAGCTTACCACACAATGCACTTGAAACTATGAAGTTGGTTTTATTCTTATCTTGAATGTGTGCAAGAGAATTTTTCAAGTATCACCAAGAATATAATGAGAGGTACCAAAAGAATCTATGGTTCACCACAAAATCAATTTTCTTTTAAATAAATATTTCACAAGTTCCTAACTGTATTAGCACCAATTAAGTTGAAGATATGACCTTTTAAAAATATGTACACAATTTTTTTTTCATTTTTTGAAAATAAATAAATAAAGATACCGAACCCGAGAAGGGTTGCCTACGTATTCTAAATAGATGAGAATCAGGTACGCGTAGTTCGTGACAATATGATATAAAATATTTTTTTTTGTACTTTTTTTAAGATAGATCACAGAAATAAAAAAAAATATTGAATTACATTAAAGACAAACTATTCAAATTAATATCAAACAATTTTTTTTTTCAAAAAATGTAGGATAAACAAAGTGGCAGACACCTACTGAAAATAATATACGAAAATTAGAATATGCACAAACTCAGTTAATGTCTTGCAAATCTAGTATTTGAGTGCAATCTTGGAAGAATTTTGAGGACTTCTAAAAATTGAGTCCTCAAAAATTCTGTCCCTGTTTCAACCTCAACAAACTTTGGTGTTTATATATAATTTTTTTTAACCAAAAAAAATTGTCCCTGTTGCTAAAGTAATAAAACTAAAAGCTTACAAGGAATATGACAAGCTATTTTGGCGCCTACATATTTACACAAGAAAATATATATACACAAGAAATCTCTTCTTGTTTTTGACATTCTAAAATATATTTGCTGCCATTTTTAAAAATATTTATGGAGAATACGACCGAGTCATTATGACGCCTACGTATCCCGTTAAAATGGGAACCAGATCAAAGGTAGTTCAAACTAATTATGATTGGCAAAATCACATTATAAACAAAATATATATATATATATTTACATAATATCAAATGGACAAGAAAGGGTCAAATTATGCAACAACTTTAATGTAAATGAACCTAAATAAGAAATTGGCTCCGCTTTGACCTAAGCTTACTTAGAGTGGATTTTCGACAGACTAGGCCCAAGTGGACTACTTGAGTTGAAACTTATGACAACCATTGGATGCATCACAAACCAATAAATCGTCACTTATTCCAAAAGGGGTCAAGAGTATAAAAAAGGCCAGTTGTGGGTTCGCAAAACCATTTTTTTAAATACATAAAATCAATGTTAATGAAAATATGCCATGAATACAATGATAATGTACATATAAATAAACAAATAATAAATAAATATAAATAATATAGATATATAAATAATAATATATACACATGTGATATAGTACAAAATAAATAAATAGATAAATAAAATAGAATCCTCCTCAATTTCAAAAAAAGAACTCATAATGGTGAGAACCTTGAAATATCCCCAGCAGAGTCGTCATTCTGTTGACATTCCGAAGGCACAACGTCGCGGTAACTCATAAAATAATAATAATTAAAAGAATTTAAAGGAAAGGTGTTTGATTTTAGTAAAAATAATTTAACTTAGAGTCACCACCTAATTTTAAAGATAATTAGGAAATCAATTAATTATTTACAAAAAATAGTGTGCGAACCAAAAAAAAATCTAGGTAAAAGTTCAAGCTATTCCGAAGGAAAAGTAGTAGCACCCTTCAAAATCCACAACTGCAGGTACCCACTGAATTCATTTTTCAATTGAGGAGAGATACACACTAATAACATAAGTATAATAATCACATCATATAGACAAATAATAAATGAATAATGACATGAGTATAATAATCATAAGATATACACAAATAATAAAATGAATAATATAGATAGAGTCACAAACTAATTTTATCTAAATAATATAATACTAAAATTGTTCTGTTGACAAATAATATACAAAAAGTAAACCAACATTTTATTGAATTTTAAAACATAAAATATCAATCTAAACTAAGATTCCTATGTCTTTTCAATGAGGAGGCCTCGAAATCTGACGGATAGATTTTTCACTGGCCATGTTTAGCAAATAATGAACTTAAACTATAAAACTTAAATTTTAACATGTAAAAAATATGAATATAAACTAACTTTTTTCATATTTTTGAATGGAAATCCTCAAAATCTGACGAATAGATTCGTCATTGAACATTTTGACAAATAATATGTGCATGAATTTAAACTAATCTTTGAATTTTAATATACGATAAATATGAACTTAAGCTAACTTTTTCTGTCTTTCTTAATAGGGAGGCCTCGAAATCCGACTGATAGATTTATCATCGGCCAATTTTGACAAATAATGCATGTATACTTGGACTAAAATTCAATCAACCACTAACAACCAAGCAAGATTTCCCATAATATAAAAATTAACAAATAGCAATTAATTAATGTGACATCATCCCTAACAATTGTTCTAAGTTTTAACATAAAATCGACCATGCAGACATATGAAAATAGTAGTGATCTTTAAAAAACAAAGAATGAGAGCAACCAAAGAATATTCACTAATAAATCTGCTTTTTTACGCCCCGGAAAGGTAACCTACCCCTGGCTTGGACTCGGAGGCTATTGCTAGCCCCCAAGCGGACCATTCAATGTCTTTGCCATCATTCGGTCAAGGTATCAGTGGAATCAAAATGATATAACAGATAATAAATATTATCCTATTAGTGGGCTCATACTATCAACATTAATCTATCATACGAAAGTAGAATAAGAAAATCAACAATCTCATATAAGGAAATAAAGAGGGAAAGGATCTCTCGACATCAACATCAATATTTATATCTATGAAGCCTCTATGCTATAGTTTAAGAAGATACTATGACAGGCCATGGCTACCAAAATAAAATAACAGACTAGACAATCAATAAAAATTACCATCTTCCGAATGCTGGAGAGGACTCACCACTGTCTGGAACAGAGAGCTCTGAACCTCAATGATCAGGATGATGAAGTCCTCGGTCAATCGAATCTGCATCATAAAATGATGCAACGCTAGCTGGGTGTTAGTATGTGAAATGTACTGTATGTAAAATGGGCCAAGAAAAAGGATCAGTATAATTGATACTCATCAATCACTCAGCCTCACCTCATATATAAGAGACAAGACTCTATCACCTTACTAGCTATCAAGCATCAAACCTTCACATTACATCAGAGTTCTATCATCATGAGACCTATCTGGGAGTTTTTTAACTGACAACCATCATCGATGAGCTGGTAGTGATATAACAAAGAGATGTCATGGCTAAATCCATCTAGTACCTTGCTGGGGTAAAGGACGAGTCTCTCGGTGGATCCAAAAGTCTGTCAAAAGTCCTTTTTCGGGACAAAGGAAACATCCATTTTCATGATCCAATCCTTTCCTATGCTGGCCATGTAGTTATTGGGCTCAAGTGGGACTCACTCTTACCCATTTTGGTGCTAATACTCCTCCCTGGACTCAACATGCTCATAAATCTATCAATCCTTCAAGAACTCTCATCACCCAACCTCTACGACAAGATTATCCATCCAATCTAAGGGAATTATACCCATTCAACTCTACCAACAATAATTTTAACTATCACAATCATCAACACATCCAATTCAGGACTCAAACTCAGTCAGACATTATTTTCAGACATTCAAGGCTCTAGTCACCCCCCAAGTTCATTATTCAAGTCATTATAGAGAGACACTTTAAGGACCAAGTCATAATTACATAGTAGTGAATATATATATAGTAAAAGTTAAACATGATGATCATCAATTCATGATATGAAATTGTAGTTTAAGGGATTAAATCAAGAATTTCAAAATATGATACATGAATTTAAAACAATTATTCAAGAATTTAGAGTAATTATTAAGAAACCTTCAAGAACTCATAAATCAAGATTCTAGTCATGAATTTGTCATCCTAACTCTATTTTGGCACATGGGAGATCAATCTCATGCTTTTGGATAGCCTTTACATACTTGGGAACGAAGAATCGTTGAAGAACTTTGAATTCTCCTCTGAAACTTTCACTTTCCTATCCTTTTCTTTTCTCTGGCTTAGCGTAGAAATAAGACTTAGAAAATTTTTGGGTCTTAAAACCCTCTTTCATACAAAATATACTTTAGAAACTGACCTGGGGATATAAAACATGTCGGGAAAGACGAAATTACTCTTCCCAAATTAAACGAAAAAATTGCCTTCCCCATGCACTAGTGCGCGACGTGCACTAGTGTAAATATACACTTTTTTGCGAAAATTTGATTTCTGTCAAATTTTTGAAAAACAACAAAGTGTGGTTCCGCGTCCTCACTGAGTTGCGGAAGAGGCGCGAAAACTTCACTATTTTAAGCTTACTTTGGAAAAATTAATTTGTGTCTTTTCGCATTAAAGCCGAGTCGAGACTATTTTCGAACTCAATTTTCATACTGATCACAAATTGAGTCTTGAATTTTCCATCAGACCTTGGGAAGACACATTGTGTGCACGATCAAGTTTAGGGGTATTTTAGTAATTTCATAGGATGTTACATCATCTCCCCCTTGGAACCATTCATCCTCGAATGATAAGTAAAGGTCGTACGGGTACTTGAGTAACCTCATACTTCACTTCATTCCTCACTCAGGAACACTCGAACCCTCACTATCCACCATCTATCTATCTTTGTCTTAGGCTCGGGAATGGGGTAACGCAAGGCATAAATTAAATATAAAAGAATCCTCAGAATTGATAAGAATAAGAGTATTTAGCTTCAACATCATCATCTCTTTACATGAATAGATGCGAGTATTTGAGTTTCATCGCTTCCTCAATTTTCCACGTAGCTTCCTCAACAAATTGATATCTCCATAAAACTTTAACGGAGGCTATCTCTTTGTTTCTCAGCTTACAAACTTGTTGGCCAACAATCTGGACTGGAACTTTCTTGTACGATGAGTTGTCCTTCATACCCTTACTCTGCAATAGAATTGCTAAGGTTAGATCCCCCAAACACTTCTTCAGCATAAATACATAGAACACTATGTGAACTCCATCTAGCTCGGAGGGTAAGTCTAACTCATTAGCAACCTTACTAATCCTTCTTATAATCTAGTATGGCCCAATATAATGGGGCCTCAGCTTCCCCTTCTTACTAAATCTCATGACACCCTTCATAGGTGATACTTTCAAGTACACCTAATCCTCTACCTCGAACTCTAAGTCTCTTCTTCTCACATTTGTATATGACCTGGTGACTCTGGGCTGTCTTCATCCTTTCCCGTATAACTTTCACTTTCTCCATAGACTGGTGTGCGAGGTCAGGCCCAATTAATTCAGCTTCACCCACCTCAAACTAGCCAATCAGAGATCTACATCTCTTCCCATATAACGCTTTATATGGGGCCATTTGGATGCTGGCATGATAGCTATTATTATACGCGAACTCAATTAGTGGTAAGTGATCATCCCAGTTTCTTTTGAAATCAATTACATATGCCCTTAACATATTCTTCACAGTCTAAATAGTGTGTTCTGCCTGCCCGTCTGTTTGAGGGTGGAAAGCGGTGCTCAAATTTACCCTTGTCCCCAATCCCTTCTGGAAAGATCTCCAAAATTGAGAGGTGAATTGAGTTCCTCTGCCTGAGATGGTAGACAAGGGAAACCCATGCAATCTCACACTCTCTCGAATGTAAAATTAGGCATACTCCTCAGCCATATAGGTTGTCTTCACCACCAAAAAGTAGGTTGATTTAGTCATCCTATTTATAATCACCCATATTGAATCATGGTGTTTTTCGGGATCTTGGTAAGGCAGTAATGAAATCCATGTTGATCACTTCCTATTTCTACTATAGAATCTCGATGTTCTGAGCTAAACCATAAGGTTTCTGAAGTTCAACCTTAACCTTTTGGCAATTGGGACACTTAGAAACGAACTTCGCAACGTCTTTCTTCATCGCATTCCACCAGTAGACTTCCCTCAAGTTATGGTACATCTTAGTGGAGCCAGGGTGGAAGGAATACCTCGTACTATGAGCTTCGGCCATGATTCTATCTTAAACACCATTAATATCAGGTATACATAATCTCTTCAGCCATGATTCTGTCTCAAACACCATTAATATCAGGTACACACAATCTCCCTTGATATCTCAATACCCCATATCCCCCTTTATAGAAAACCATCACCTTCTGCTTGTGAACCTCCTCTTTCAACTAGAGTAAGACAAGGTCTTGGACTTGCTTTTCATTCACCTTGGACACTATGGATGAAGTAGAACCATCCTGAATATTGACCCCACTTCGTTGTTCTCCTCAAGATGCTCTCCTAATTGAGCCAATCTATGCACTTCCTTGGCTAATTCTCTCTTCCCCTCTTCGACATGGGCAATGCTACCCATAGAAATCCTGCTAAGAGTATCAACAACAACATTAGCCTTACCTGAGTGGTAGAGGATGCTCATATCATAATCTTTGAGCAACTCCAGCCACCACCTCTGTCGCAGGTTGAGCTCTTTCTGACTAAACATGTACTGCAAGCTCTTATGATCAGTGAACACGTCCATATGCAATCCATACAGATAGTGACACCAGATTTTATATACGAACACCACTTATGCTAACTCAAGATGATGAGTCGGATAATTCCTCTAATGAATCTTAAGTTGTTTGGAAGCATAAGCTATCACCTTTCCCCTCTACATAAGCACACACCCCAATCCAACTCTGGATATATCATAATGTATCACAAAGTCAACCGTCCCATCTAGAAAGGTCAACACTAATGTTGTAGTCAATATAGTCATCAATCCCTGGAAGCTCTTCTCACATGCCTCAGTCCACTGAAACTTGGCCTTCTTCTGAGTCAGCTTTGTCAATGGGGCTGACAGAGAAGAGAAGCCCTCCACAAATCTATGGTAATATTTTGGCAAACCCAAGAAACTTCTTATTTTAGTTGGGGAGATAAGTCTTGGCCAGTTCTTGAATCCACCCGAATACCATCTCCTGAAACCACATAGCTTAAAAAAGCTACTAACTTGTACTCATACTCAGAGAATGTTGCATACAACTCATGATCTTTAAGTGTTTGCACAATCATTCTAAGGTGATTTATATGCTCCTCATCATTCCTCGAATACACTAGGATGTCATCAATAAACACGATCACAAACATGTCAAGATACGATTTGAATACCATGTTCATCAAGTCCATGACAGCCACAAGCGCATTTGTCAACCCGAAGGACATGACTAAGAACTCAAAATGGCCATATTATGTCCTAAAGGTTGTCTTAGGAATGTCACTTTTCCTCACCTTCAATTGATGGTAACTCGATCTGAGATCTATCTTGGAGAAACAAGTAGCGCCCTGAAGCTAGTCAAAGAAATCATCTATTCTGGGAAGAGAGTACTTATTCTTTATTGTCACCTTGTTCAATTGTCAGTAGTCTATACATATACTCAAATACCCATCTTTCTTACACATGAATAGGATAGAAGCACCCTAAGGTGAGACACTAGGCCTTATAAAACCTTTCTCTAACATGTCTTTCAGTTGCTCTTTCAATGCTTTCAACTCTATAGGAGCCATTCTATAGGGTAGAATTGAGATAGGTTTGGTCTCGGGAAGAACATCAATCCCGAAGTCAATCTCTCTTTCAGGAGGAACTCCAGGAAAGTCATTAGGGAAGACCTCAGGAAACTCATTCACTATCAGAACTGACTCAAGAGTAAGAGACTCAATATCAGGACTTCATTCGTACGAGGTGGTAAATACATCCCTTGGATATCAACTTCCTAGCTTTAATATGGGATATAAATTTACCGTTAGGGGCAATAGAATTCCCTTTCAACTCTAAGACAAGCTCATTAGGGAATTGGAACTTAACGATCTGAGTTCTACATTCAACAGAAGCATAACAAGCATGAAGCTAATTCATGCCCATTATTACATTAAAATCAGCCATCTCCAACTCTATCAAATTAGCTAAAGTGTCTCTATGATAAACTGACACCACACAATCTCGGTAAACCCTCTCAGCTAGGATAGACTCACCAATAGGAGTAAAGATAGAAAAGGGCTCAAGTAAACATTCAGGAAGAATAACAAACTTTCTAGCCACATAAGGAGTTACAAAAGATAAGGTGGAACTGGGATCAATCAATGCATAACAATCATACGCATAGACACGAAGCATACCCTAATAACATCTACTACAGCCTCCTACTCCTGATGATTACCTATGGCATAAAGGTGGTTTGTGCCGCCTCCTGTACCTGTAGTAGTAACACCCCTCTACTAATTACCTGCTGGAGGTACTGTCGAAGGTGGAGCTCTTCTACTCCCCTCCCCTCCCCTCCTCTTTGGGCACTCATAGCTGAAATGACCAGCCTTACCACAGGCATAATACTCATCCTTGCCAACGTGACACTCTCCCAGATGAAGCTTACCACACTTGCTGCATGGTGGCTTTACCCTTACACCATGGGTCACACTGGCCTGAGATTGAGTGCCTGGGGCCTTGAAGTTCTGATGACCCTGAAATTTTTGATCATGCTTGGTTGGTTACACGGGTGCACTAGCTGTAGATGGTGCGAGATATGATGATCTCTCCTGGAAATAAGATTTGTCACCTCTATTCTGCCTCTGCGGGTTAGATTCATGTCCCGCTGACTTTGCTTTCCTACTCAAATGTTCTCTTCTATCCCTCCTCTTATCTTCCTCTGTCTGCTGAGCATACACCACCAGTCTGGAGATGTCCATACCCAAAATCAGCAAGGCAACCTTATACTTTCTCTACACATGTCTAGCCATGCCACGCACAAATCTCCTTATCTTTCGTCTAGTATCTTTCACCATCTCGGGAGCATACCTTGACAGTTTAGTTAACTTAAGGTTGTACTCCTTCACAGTCATCCCTCCCTACTTCAAATTCATGAACTCATCTGCCCTTGCTTCCATCAACTCTAGTGGAAAGAAGTGATTAAGAAAGGTAGCTTCAAACTCATCCCATGATACAAGCTCAACATCCTCATCTCTACTCCCCTCCTACTGAGTGTACCACACATTAGCCACATCCTTCAGTTGGTAGGATGCCAGCTCAACTCCCTCAATCTCGGTAGTATGCATGGGCCTTAGAACTTTATACATCTCATCAATGAAGTTATCTGGATGCTCCTCTACTATCAACCCTATATACACAGGCAGTTTCATCCTCAAGAAGTCACTGAGCTGAGTTGCAGCTGAGGGCTCCTGCGAACTAGAACTCGGAGCCTGAGAACTATGGTTGTTTCCCTGGCAGGCCACCAACTGAATAAGAATGGTTATGGATCCCCTGAATTCTGCCTCAATAGTGAGAGATGGCTAGGGTTGAGCAGGAGGCATCTGAGGGGCCTCAGCAGTCCTAGCGAGGCATCCTCGTCTTCTGGTCTCAGTCTGCACTGAAGCCTCCAGTTGGGTGTTCTCAACGACGGGAGCTGGGGCATCTCTTTGAGAGGCAGTTCTCTTGAGCGGTATTTTCTGTAAGCATAAAATGCAAGAATTAAGAATAGGATTTCACAAGTTAACTCTTAGCATGATTTCAGATCATAGAAGAAGGGTAACATTTCCTAATGTCCTACAGCCTCCTGCTTATGAAATGTGGTGTACAACACACCCATAAACAAGACTCTACTAGACGTGGATTGATTGAGTCCCTAGAAAACTCGTACTTTGGGCTTTTACCAAGTTATTCATGCCCCGATAGGATACCCTAGGCGTGGCTGGCACTCGGAGGCTATTACTAGCCCCCAAGTGAACCACTCAGTCTTTTTTACATCATTAGATCAATGCATCAGCGGAATACAAATTATCTAATAGATATTAAATGTTATCGTATCAATGAGCTCATATGATTAACATTAATCTATCATACGAAATAGAATAGGAAAATCAACAATCTCAATATAAGGAAAGAAAGAGGGAAAGGAACCCTCGACATCAACATCAACATCTATGTCTATGAAGCCTCTATGTTATAGTCTAAGATGGTACAATGACAAGCCACGACTACCAAAATAAATAAAAGACTAGAAAATCAATAGAAATAACCATCCTTCGAATATAAGGGAGGACTCACCACTGTCTGGGATAGAGAACTCTGAACCTCAACGATTGGGCTGCTGAAGTCCTCGGTCTATCGAATCTGCATCATAAAATGATGTAGCGCTAGAGGGACATTAATATATGGAATGTATTATATATGAAACAATATAAGAAAAAGGAAACAGTATAATAAACACTCATCAACCACTCAGCCTCATCTCAGATATAAGAGACAAGACTCTATCAACTCACTAGCTATCAAGCATCAAACCTTCACATCACATCAGAGTTCTATCATCATGGAACCTATTTAGGAGTTTCTATAGATAACAACCACTACTTATGAGCTGGTAGTGATATAATGAAGAGATGTCATTGCCATATTCGTCCAGTACCTTATCGGGGTAAAGGACAAGTTGCTCGGTGGATCCAAGAGTCTGTCAAGTCCCCTTTTGGGACAAAGAAAGTATCCACTTTCATGGTCTAATCCTTTACTACGTTGGCCACATAGTTAATTCGCTCGAGTGGGACTCACTCTTACCCATTTCAGTGCTAATATTCCTCCCAGGATGCAACATGCTAATAAATCTATCAATCTTTCAAGAACTCTCATCATCCGACCTCTATGGGCAAGATTATTTATCCAATCTAAGGAAATTATACCCAGTCGACTCTATCAACAATAATTTCATCTATCAAAGTCATCAACACAACCAATTCATGACTCAAACTCAGTCAGACGTCATTTTTAGACATTGCAGGCTCTAGTCATCCCCCAAGTTCATTATTCAAGTCATTATGGGGAGACACTTTAAGGACCAAGTCACAATCACATAGTAGTGAATATATACAGTAAAATTTAAACATGATGATTATCAATTCATGATATGAAATTGTAGTTTAAGGGATTAAAACCAAGAATTTCAAGATATGATACAAGAATTTAAAGCAATTATTCAACAAATTAGAGTAATTATTGAGAAACCTTCAAGAACTCATAAATATGAATTTATCATCATAACTCTATTTTGGAACATGGCAGATCAATCCCATGCTTTTGTGTATCCTTTACATACCTGGGAATGAAGAATTGTCGAAGAACTTTGAATTCTTCTCTAAAACCTTCACTTTCCTCTCCTCTTCTTTTCTATGGTTTAGCATAGAAATAAGACTTTGAATATTTTTGGGTCTTAAAACCCTCTTTCATACGAAATATACTTCAAAAATCAACCTAGGATATAAAAATATGTCAGGTAGGATGAAATTGCCCTTCTCAAATTAAATAAAAAAAATTGCCTTCCCATGCACTAGTGTGCGATGTGCACTAGTGTAAATATACACCTTTTCGCGTAATTTCGATTTCCATCAAATTTTTGAAAGACAACAAAGTGTGGTTTTGCATCCTCTCTGCATCGCGGAAGGAGCGCGAAAACCTCACTGTTTTAAGCTCACTTTGAAAAAATTAATTCGCATTTTTTCGCGTTAAAGCCGGATCAAGACCATTTTCTGACTCAATTTTTCGCATTGATCGCAAATCCAATCTCAAATTTTTCATCAGACCTTGGGAAGATATGTTATGCGCATGATCAAGTTTAGGGGTATTTTATTAATTTCACAGGGTGTTACATGCTTATAAAAGTCACATAATCATCCCATAATGATAAAATATTCATATCAACAAAGAAAATAAATAAACAAATAAAAAAATCGAGTAAAACAAATACAATTACTTAAATCCCAAAGAAAAATTCATGTAACAATCAACAAAAAAAAACTCAAATTAAACGCAAAATTTGCAACCTGATAGCAACCAACTAAGTAAATAAAAGATAGTAATTCTACTAAAATCTAAAATATTCCAACAAAGTTGGCGCACAGTAAAAGAGAGAAGAAATTATTCTAAAATAAATTAAAAAAATAAACAATACAATGGAATTAATAATAACAAATAACTATCAATAATAATCAAATAAAAGGATCTGCAAAATATAAACTTGAAGCACATATTTGAATGAAAAAAAAAGATTTGAATTACTGTTTGATTTTGTTGGAGTTGTCGCTGCTTCGCCGAAAATGGGAGGCGGGATGGATAACGGCCAACAACGGCTGGAGTAGTATTAGCCTTAGCGCGGGGGTGGTGGTGCTGTAGCAGTTGACTGACCCGTGACACTAGCCACTACAATGCATAAAATTGATACCAAAACATCCTATATTCCTATCCAAGGTAGCTAAAATATTAATCAAAGAAAATGTTGAGAGACTAATAGAAAGAGAAGAAGACAATTTCAGTTTATGGAGAAAGAGAGAGGAGCGTGAAGATGAATATAAATTGGAGAAGCTAAGAACCAAAAAGAAAAAGTTAAAAGAATTAAAAAAATTAAAAAGTTAAAGTAAAAGAAAGAGTAAAAAAGGAGAGGAATTGCTCCGAAATAAAAAAATAGATACTCGAATTAAATTAAAACGGTTGGAAATTTAATTGAATGAAAAATTGACTCAAACAAAAATACTTATCAAAAGTAATTTAAAATTGTCCAAAAATGTATTTTAAACTATTTAAAAATTCAACATAAAGGATATGAATTTCAATAAATATTGGGTCAAAATTTGGTGTCAACAAAGCAAACCGAAAATAAAATACTTTCCAAGCTCACACTTGATATCTACAAGATATTCTATGGAGATGCAAATACCCTTTAGACCATTTGAATCTAGTCCACCTAGTTAAGACATATGAAACACACCCAAACCTCCTAAATTCCTATTCTGACAATAATTCACACAATGGTTTGGCAACAATTAAGCATTACATTCCATGAACTAACAATTTTCGCATGTACAATCTCGTACTCAAGAATTCCAAACAAGGTTTGAATCATAACAAAATTTTTCAAAGCATACAAACGCTAAATTTTGTGTCTAGATCAAAAGTCACCACCTGACATGATTATACATGGTTAAACTAAGCTTACACTCATCTAAGTAATAAGTTCAACATAAACGATTGCTATATTTAACCATGAGGCTTACCGAGTAATCGAAGAATTTAACCAAAGCAAAGAGAATTAAAAACTATGCTGAAACCCTAGGAAATAGTGACTTCACCGGAATCTTTACCAGAAAATGATGTGGGTGGCCAGAATTTTGGTTAGAAAAGAGGAATATAGAATGCATTTTGGGATTATTGGTTGATTAGGGTTGAGCGAAATGAAGAATTGGGGTTAAATTTTGTTTTGACTCCTATTTAAAAGAATCTGGGTTAGATATTAAAGAGCTGCAAGTGGGGGCTACGAGAGCCCGATTATGAGTCATAGGGTGTCCTAAGACTCGTAAGTCCTGTCCTCATAGCATACCCAACACTTGTAGAAATTCATACCTGGGCACTATGAACCCTACTTACGTCTCGTAAGAGACCCTACGAATCATAAGGTTGTCTCGTAATGTATGTGCCAATATCTGATACTCATAGATTCCTTCTATGAGGCATGACTACGAGTCGTACTGATGACTACAAATTGTATGCTTGCTTGTAGAGGTTGCTCCAAGTGCCATTCTCTTACTGTTTCAACTCTTTGATTTCCACCTGCAAACTAAGTCTCAAAACACTACAATTTTCAAAATATTACAATGGTATCAATGTCTTTCAACTAAAAACACACTCACACCTTCTATCTAAGAATATCAATCAACCAAGAACACTTAAAACAAACCAATAATTATCAACAATGCTTGGGTTGCCTCCCAAGAAGCATCATGTTTAACGTCGTGGATCGACTTTATCATCATCCTTCATCAACTATAATCAAGGGGCCACACCTCACTCTTGAACTCATCCGGGTGCATCATGGATTGGTGAATATCAAACACGACCTCTGCATCATTAACCCTAAACTATAGTTAACCCAAATCCATATCCACTAAGGCTCTCTCAGTGGCCAGAGATGGTCTCTCCAAGATGATGGCACCTCAAAATCAACTTCGTAGACAAGCATCAAAATCCGTAGGAAAGATGAATTTATCAACTTTAACAAGCATATCCAAAAGGATTCCCTCAGAAATTTTTAATGGTCTGATCCACCATGAGCAAACTCATTCTTGTCGGGGTGGGAGTGCCAATGCCAAGCTTTATGAATACAGCAAGAGGCATTAGACTGATGCTCGCTCCTAGGTCACACAATGCTTTCGCGAACTTAACATTACCAATTGTGTAAGGAATGGTGAATACACCGGAGTCCTCTCATTTTTTAACAAGGCATTGAGTCATATATGCACTACATTATAGGAGTTCTTGTGAGAACATTAATCTCAAGTGCGCTTCTTTGTCACCAAATCCTTCATATACTTGGCATACCCGAGCATCTTATCCAAAGCTTCTAGAAGGGGAATGTTGATGGAGAGTTGCTTCAACATCTAGAGGAAGTGTTTGAATTTACCCTTTTTTTTTTTCCTAAGCCTTTGAGGGAAAAGAGGAGGGGGGTTTTGGAATTGATTTAAATTTTTTGTGCTCCCTTACCTCTTCCTATTGCATCCCAACAACATTCAGGTCTTCTCCCTCAACCATGACTTCACCACCAAGACCTTTCTCATCAACTTCATCCATAATTACCAACAAAATGGGTTCTATGGTGCTTTTGCCACTCTGAGTCATGACCGTCATACAATGCCCTTTATTTTTTGGATTTTGAACCTTATTGCTTGGTAAGGTACCCTTTTGGTGTCGATTTAACTATGAAGAAACTTATCCGAATTGTTATTTCAGTTGCTTAATTGCCATTGAGTGATACTCTACTTTTTGGTTTAATACTTGAAATATCTGTTTTCATTCCCTTTAAAGTCTCATCTTAGTGGTCGGCCCTCTTCAACAACATTTCGAACATCTCTTTGAACCTGGAGTTACTTGATCTGACATTACAATTGTGACGTGGCACATAAAGGCCATTCCAGTATCCCTCTCTTCTTCCCCATTTGGCATCTGACACTCACTCTCTTATAGTATACGTCCTGGTTATCTCTATACACCCTATCATGGTTGAAGTTACTAACTTGAATCCCAGACCCTTCCTGCAAATAGTTTGAATTGGACCCTTGGGGGTTGTTCCGGAAACCCGCCACTTGATTGCGTACAAAACATGCATCTTCATCAAAGAATGGATCATCGTAGATAGGAGCCTTCGGATATTGGTGAGTGACTGCCTTGACACTTTCTTGGTTTTGCTCTAAACCCAAGTCCATGCTTGTGCGAAGTTAACCAAGTTGTTCCATGATCTCTTTGTTTACCTTTGCTTGCTCATTGTTGGTGTTGACCACACAAGAAGGTTTTATCGTACTTCGCTCTCATTGGCCCCGTGCTCTATTTATTTTGACCACTTGCTCCATCCTTGCTGCTATCAATGCAAAAGGTTGGTCAAAGAATATGACTCCCATAATTGTGTTGGCACAACCTTGACTATTCTCGTCAAGTGCTCGATAGATAATCTCAACCAAGGCAATATTAACAATCTTGTGATTGAAGACCATCCTCAAGCATTTGGTAAACCTTTCCCACATTGTGCTAATAGAGTCACCCGGAAATTGATCAAAGTTGTTGATTTAGTCCTTGAGCTTCAACTTCTTAGATCTTGGAAAATATCTTTCAAGGAATACTCTCTGAAGCTTAGCCCAACTTATAATGGTACCTGGAGGAAGTTCGGACAACCATACAGCTGCATTGCCAGTTACTGATAGTGGAAACACTCTTAAACCAACAATATCAAGAGAATGCTTTTGTGTCACCATGACACTCTTGCAAACAAACATCACATTTTGGAGATAAGGTGGGGATCCTTCGAAGGTAGCCCTTTGAATAGTATGCGGTTTTGGAGCATTTGGAGCAATCCGCTCGATACAGTTAACTTAGTATTTATCGATAAAGGAGGCAGTACTATAGCACCAGTAATGTCCATAGCCATTGGGTTCAATCGATATTGATTCCATCCATAAGAATTTTCATTGAAGTCCCCAAGTTATGGCATGTTACCCCATGGTTGTGGATTTTCCTCTCTTCCCATATCCGCATTTATATTCATATCCTCCTCTACCTCGATATCCTTATTCACTTGAGCCATTCTTCTCGATAGTTGATGGATCTCCAAATTGAGTACAGCTAAGGGATGGCCTTAGCTCCTTGTGTTGGGCATACAACCTAGTACACCCTGCAAATAAAATCAAACAACAAAAATAAAAATAAAGTAAAATACAAGAGATTTTAGAAATCAACACTAGAACTAACTAATACTAAATTTATACGGTTACAGCGTTGTAATTTTTGATGATGTTCATGCTCCAATAAGAAAGTGATCACTGTCAGCAATTAACCTAACTGAAGGTTAGGGTCGAATCCACAGGGAATATGAGGGTTGACTATAAGAATCCACTACTAATCATTTCAAGGATAAATAACTAAAATCTCTAAATTGGGGGAGGGGGGAGGGGGTTTGTGATTTAAAAACAAAGTAAAATAAACACTAAAATATGACGCGAGAAAACACTCAATTTTAGGGACAACTTAGGAATTGTGTTCACCATAGTTCGTTGACTAGAGTACCCTAGGTAACATAAATACAATTGGAATTTCGCATGCAGGATAGTAACTTAGGTTCTTCCTACCCTCTTGTCAAGGTGAAGGTCAAATGCCACCATAGAGCTTGGTCGGCCATCATGGCATGCCAACTAACCGTTAACAATTATCCCAGCCAACCTCCCCTTTGTCAAGTTTAGTTGATTAGACAAGAACATATCAATTGAGTCCTGTCATCTACTTCCCTTTTGCTATTCGTCACTACCTTGTTGGTCTAGTGATAGTAGGCGGGGTTTGGTCTTGGACACCACTAAACGTCAATCATAATGAAGGAAAATAGACAATACATGTAAACCCCAATAGTAGAAATACAATAAACCTATATTATTTCAAATCAACTACCTATGATTCCCACAACCCCAAGTTGTGGGTGCTTAGCTATTCATGGCTAAGGCAAAACAAGCAAAAATACCATACAAGACATAAGTGAAAGTTTTACCAAAAACACTGAAGAGCGTAGGCACCACAAGTTGCAAATCTAAAAGCTTGATTGATCAACAATGAGTACAAAGCAAGATTTGCAATCCCCAAAATAGGTTTTCTAAGAGAGAATAATAAACTAATCTAAAACCCTAAAATATTCTTGAGAGAATATTCAAAGGCAAGTCCTATCTTCTAAAATCTAGAATACTTTAAATGTATTTATAGTGTTTACAAGTAAACCCTAAAAATAACACAGAAAAGACAGTTGGTACCTGATACGTGTTGTAGGTACAACTTGTGATGTGACCTACAAGTCATAGTCAAGGTCTCATATCAGGTTTTTGGCATCTTGGACTAAACTAGTACGACCCACAGGTATGAATCATTGCTTGAGCTATGACTCGTATATTCCTCTTGTAATCTTGGCCTTCAGGTTTTGGTCCAACATTTTGGATCTCTGATTCCTGCTATAGGTTCACCTATACGAGTCGTGGTGAGACTTACGACTCATAGGATGGCCTCGTAAAGATTACCTCTGCTTAGCAAAGTTCTAAATTTTCATCTATATTTCTTGCTATGACACACCCTATAACTCATAGCTAGGGCTACAACTCGTAGGTGAGCTCGTATGTCCTATGATTCAGCAAAATCTGCAACTTCTCTTTAAAATCATGTCAACCTAACGTTTTTGTAAGAACAACACAAAAACACATAAAAATCATAAAAAGTCAAATTAAGAATTCACAAAATTCTTTGTTTTTGGCATCAAATGTGCTGTATTTTGACAGCACATCAGACCTTTAGTGGGGCATCCCTTTGCCAATTTTTTCATCCATTCACTAATGGTGTTTTCATGAATTTAATCCATTCTAATGACCTTTTTAGACTTTCAATGCTATCTTAACCTACCCAAAAGACTTAAACCCTATTCCGAAGGATCAAACACATTACTCTCAACTTGAATACACTCTCAAATCCTCTCAAGAGCCTCTACCAAGACAACCAAGACATATTCAAGAAAATTCAAGAACAAGTTTGGATTTCAAGGCTCCATTCAAAGCTCCCATTCTTTCCCAACTCAATTTCAAGAAACTCAAGGTCTAAGGTATGGGGGTTTCAACCATTGGGTCCTTTCACCCATGGTGCCCAATCTTCCATTTCTATGAAAATTATATATTTCCAAGTTGCATTGCTTATGGGTATTATTCATTGGTGATTATGGTCATATAAGATATTGGGGTTTCATGAAAAATTGATTGAACACACATGATTACTCATTTTTAAGTCTATACCATGAGATGTTTTGCCAATTATGATTATGCATGTTTTAAGCAATAGAACTATGATCTCTCTTAATATTTGATAGGGGTTTTTAATGTATTTCACATGAGGGTTTTATCAAGTATTGGTGGGTTGATTTACATTAGAATTTCTCACATGACTCTACTCTTGAATTGCATTATTTTATACTAGCATAACACACTCGTCAAGTGTTTGATAAAATATCTGGTTATGGATTCTTGAATTATTAAAGGTCTAATGAATGTCTTATGAACTAAGTAACTTCATGATGATAAAAGGAATGTTAATATATATGTTGATTTCATGAAAGGTATCTTTAGTATTGTAAGTTAACCATAACCAAGTTAAGGGGTTGATACGTCAAATACCTTGATGGGAGGTGGAAAAAACCCATTAACCAAGTTGAGGGTTGATACCTCAAACACCTTGATGGGAGATGGTAAAAACCCATTAACCAATTTGAGGGGTTGATACCCCAAACACCTCCAAGGGGTGGTTTAATTTGGATTCCAAGTAAGAAGTTGTTTGGTCTATGATGATGGTCTCTTTCTACATATGTAATATGTTCTATATAAGCACATTTTACTTCAAGCATCATTCATACATGTCATACTATTATTATGCTATCCATCGCTTATGATTATGCATTTCGCCTATGTTGTCTGTCTATTGTTGCATTTCCTCCTACATACTTAGTATATACAAACATACTAATGCATACTCTATGCCTATATGATGTTATGATGTAGAAACTAAAGCTCGACTTAATCATCTTCGTCCTACACATGGCTAGCACTATCTTTCAAAGCAAGTTGGTGACTCCTCAATTCCGAGGATATGTTTCTTTGAATTTATGCTATGTATTGACTCTTGTTATATTTGAAACATATAACTATGAGGGTGAGCCCAGAGATTGTCTTATCCCCTGCTCCTATCTACGTATTAGAGGTGTTGTTGGAACACTAAGATGTATTAATACTATACTTTGACTTTCTATGTTTCTATGGTATCAACTAAGTCCCTTAGTCCCATTTTTCTCCTTTTTCTACCTCTCGATGTTGTATAATTACTTCCACTACTAAGGATGTGTAATATTATGGTAAGAAGCTTATTTGGGGTCCCTTCAAGTTCCCTATTTTCTGTGTCACGTCTAGGCCCTAGGGTTAGGTCGTGACAGTGAGCATACTCATCTAATAAACTTGAATGGACTAACGAATGGTTGTATAGGGACAAGGTATGGGTTATTAATACGACACCCATACAATGACCAATTTGCGTGGTGAAATTTACCTAGTTAATCTGACCAAGGGATTTGGAGAACATAACTTACTTGTTCTACATGCTACTTACTAGAAAAGGTTATAATTATGAAGTTTTACTGCATTAGGAATTCATGGGGAACACAATACCCTAGTCACATCTGTCACTAAATTCATAACACATGCATTTGATTATTTGATCTTTGTTTAGGATTTATTGGTTTTACATTAAACCCTTCCCCTTTTAGGAAGTAAGTCGATCAATTCATCTTAATTGTTTTAACTATTCCAAGTCTAGACCATATTCCTCGTGGGTTCGACACTAAACTTTGCTAGGTTCTATATTTGACAATTACTGTTTATACCTTAATTGAGATGTGTAAGTTGGGTGTGATCAAATTTTGGCGTCGTTGCTGGGGAATATGGCTTTTAGAGTACTTTAATTAAGATGATTTGTAAGTTAATCCTTACTTCCTTATTTTACGTTTTTATTGTTTTTGTTTTTTTCTTAACTTTGTTTGATCTAGAGATTCAGAGAACGTTGAGAAGAATGGCTCAAGACAATGCCAACAATGTTGCAGATGTTGCACTTAACTTGGGAAATCAAAACATACTACCACTAATAGTGGCGGATAATCAACCTCCACAAGGTCAACAAGCAACAAGCAATGGGTCAATCCTTACAGAGCCTATCCTATCCCAGTGGATGTTGTAGGAGCAATTGTATTGCCTCCTCGATCAGATGATACTAAGTTTGTCATCTTGAGTGGTTTTCTACAGATATTGCTACATAGAGGGTTATTCTTAGGCTTACTATTAGAGGATCTACATAACCATCTACACAATGTTATTTTCATCTGTAAAAGCATGATTGGAAATCAAAATTTATCTATGGACATCATTGGGCTTCGTGTCTTCCCATTATCTCTCATGGGTAAAGCGGCAGTATAGTTATCCAAACTCTATAGAGTTTTATCACTATGTGGGAGAAAATGTAGAAAGCCTTTTTGGAGAGATATTTTCCCAAGTCAAAGAAGCTGAAACTGAAAGATCAGATTAACAACTTCAAGCAGTTGCCTAGTGATTCTATAAGTGCTACATGGAAATGATTGACTAAATTCTTGAGAAATGTTCTATACCATAAAATTATTGATGATTCCTTGGTGAAAATCTTCTGTCGGGCATTGGATGATAATTGCAAAGCAGTGGCCAACACCATGACTGGAGGATCATTCCTCCATTACACTTTCACTAATGTGGCTTAACAATTGGTCAAGGTGGCTAAGATAAATCATGCATGGGGAATTAGGGAGAAATTGTCAACAAAGAGCTCTTTCATAGTGAGTACAAATCCAGAGCAGGTAAAAATCAATGAAGAAGTATTGCAAGAGTTAGCTAGGATTGGTACCAATGTTGGGTTGCTAACAAAGCAGAATCAGGAAAGGGTTAATGCAGTTAGTCATCAACCACTAAGAGCACCCATATATAAGGAGCCATGTTATGAGGAGGACATTTGTTTGTGATTGATCAGATGGGGTTTTTTAAGACCAATGCCCAAGGGGGTCTAATCAGGACTATTGGCACCATAGTCAAGGAAATCAAGGTTGGAATTATAACAGGGATAATGCATAATAAGACAACAACTAAGGAAGATATTATGATAGAAATAGGGGACAAGACCCAGAAGTGATTGGTGTTGCAGAGATAGCTATAGAAGTGGGCCATATGTGGCACCATAAAATCGTGATTTTGAGGATGGTAGTTTGCCCTTTAAGGAGATGTTTGACAATTTTTTTGAAGAAGCTAGATGCACAAGATGATACCCTTAAGGGGATGAAAGTTGACATATCAAGTATTCATTAAAAGATTGAGTCTCACTCTGTGGCTGTTAAGCAACTCGAGCAATAATTTGGTTAAATATATGCATAATTAAATCAATGCTAGAAGGATACATTGACAAGTAATATAGTGCAAAATGCAAAGAATGATAGGCAGTGCATGGCAGTGACTACACGAGGTGGTAAATAGACAATCGACCTACCAATGTTGGTACTTGATAATGAGGTTCATGAGGAGACTGTAAAAAGCAAAGACGTTGAAACTAGGGATGATAAGGCCAATAATGGGGTAAGTGACGAAATGGTGACACCAATGAATTTGAAGCCTATACCTAGGCCTTGAACACACTTCCTACAAAGGCTCAAGAAAAAGAATGACGAGGGGATGTTTTAAGATTTTATCTCTACATTAAAGCAGTTATCTATCAATCTCCCACCCATTGATGCATTGGAGAATATGCCTGGATATGCTAAGTTCATGAAGGACCTAGTGACTAAAAAGCGGACGATGAGTCAAGACCTTGCTCATGATCTTAAATATGGAGCGATTACAAGAACATCCTTAATGTCAAAAAAGGAGAATCCCAGAGCATTCACCATACCTGCACCATTGGAGTCTTTAACTTTGCAAAGGTGTTATGCCACTTAGGAGCTAGCATCAACTTAATGCCTCTTATAGTGTTCAAGCAATTGGGCTTAGGAGCCTCCATTTTGACTAAAATGCGATTGTTGATGGCAGACATAACTACAAAGAAGCCTGTGAGGATACTTAATAACTTTCTCGTCCAAGTTGAGAATTTCATAGTCCATACAGACTTTGTGATACTTGATTACGAAGTTGACTTCGACATCCCAATCATCTTGGGAAGACCCTTCCTAGCCATTGGGCTTGCACTAGTGGCCATAGAGTTGGATTAACTCAAGTTTAGATTGAGTCCATGAAGGAATTTTATGATCTAAAAGTTTTCATTGGCATTGAAAGCATTTATGAGGTGCAACTTGAGGTACCAATCAAGAAAAGGCTGGGTGTAGAAACTTTTGAGGCTACATTGATGAATAATGAGAGTGATGGCTTCCCAGAATATGATTAGATGATAAAGGCAATTGGAGCACATGGTTTCCAAAGACACCAACTCAAGCTTGAGTTAGACTTGAAAAATCGTGAGTCACCACTGACTAGACCATCCGTTAGTGAGACACCAATTTTGGAGCTGAAGTCTCTTCTAGTCCACTTGAGATATATGTATTTAGGTACTAACAATACTTTGCCTATTACTGTTGTTATAGATCTTAATGATGAACAGGTGGAAGCATTAGTTTGGGTTCTCAAAATATTCAAAAAGGCTATTGGTGGGCGATTGTAGATATCATTGACATCCACTTGGCATATACACTCATAAAATTCAACTTGTCAAGGATTATAAGCCGATCATTCAGCACCAAAGATGTCTCAACCCACTAATGTAGGAGGTTATATGCAAGGAAATCATTAAGTGACTGGAGGTAAGTGGGATCTATCTGATTTTTGATAGTGAATGGGTGAGTTTGGTCTAGTCTGTTCCAAAGAAGGTAGGTACCACGGTGGTTCCTTATGAGAGCAATAAGTTGATTCTTATAAGACCACTCACAATTTGGAGTATCTGTATAGACTATTGCAAACTAACTGGATCGACATAGAAGGATCACTTTGCTACATCGTTCATGGAAAAAATGCTTGATCACTTGGAAAATATAGGCTAGTACTATTTTCATGATGGTTATTTGGGCTATAATCAGATTTCTATTACTTTGGAGGACCAGGAGAAGGCTACAATTGCATGTCATTGTTGCACCTTGATGTTTGAGAGCATGCCACTTGGATTGCGTAATGCTCTGACTACATTCTAGAGATGCATGATGTCTATTTTGTCATATATGGTGTAGTACACAATCAAGGTGCTTATGGATGATTTCAATGTGGTTAGATATTCATTCGAGGATTGTTTGACTAATTTATATGATATGCTTAAGCAGTGTGAAGAGTGTCATCTTATGTAGATTGAGAAAAGTATCACTTCATGGTAAAGGAAGGTATTGTGTTTGGATACAAGATCTCCATCAAGAGTATAGAGATTTGTCGAGTTAAAGTTGAGGTTATTAAGATGCTTCCCCCTACATATCTCTGTAGAAGGTGTGAGGAATTTCTTGGAACATATAGGCTTCTACAGATGGTTCATAAAGGACTTCTCAAAGATTATACATCCTTTATACAAGCTATTTGAGAAAGATGTTATGTTTGTGTTTGATACATGTTTAAAGGCATTTGAGGGGTTGAAGTAGAAATTGATATCGGTACCTATCATAGTTGCTCTCTATTGGACTTAGCCATTCGAGATTATGTAAGATGCAAGTGAGGTTATCATACCCTAGACCTAGGGCCTAGACATGACCGGCTAATGAGGAACCCGAAGGAACCCCAAACAATCCTCATAGCATATCACTACATATCCATGATGGCAGAAGCAATTAAAATGACAATAACAGATAAGCACAAACAAGGGGAATTGGGACTAAGGGTAAATTTCCATATCAAAAACACCAAGAAATGAGAGAGTCAAGGCTCATAGCATAGATACATAACATGTCCAATAACACCTCTAGACCTTAGATACTTAGCGGGAACCAAGACAAGCAACCGTGCTCACCCTCATAATAATGACAATAGGTAATCCAAACATACAAAACATAATCTAAACATAACTTGAGAGAAGAAAGATATTTTCCTCGGACTTGAGGACTCACTATAAGCTAACTTGAAAAATCCATCTAGCCATAAGGAGAATCAATAGGAGCTCTGGTTCCTGTATAGTGATATCATGTAGGCATAGAATATGCATTAGTATGTTTGAATGTACTAAGTATGTAGGATGCAATACAATAAGATATAGGCATCATAGACAAAATGCATAATCATAAGCAATAGATAACATACTAACAATATGACATGTATGAATGATTCTTGAAGTAAAATCATACATATATAGTATACAAGTGTAAGGAATGACCATTATGCTGCAAGTCAATCCCTACCATCCCCTTGGATAGGCGCATGAGCTACATTTCCCTTCATGATGTTGATGGAGTACAAACCCTCCGATAAGGTTGACAGAGTACAAACCCCACAACAAGGTTGATGGGTATAAACCCCTAACAGGGTTACTCGAGCCTACCACCCCTCGAATTAGGCTATTGAGGTACAAACCCCTCAATAGGTTACCCGGGCCTACAACCCCGTGAGCTCGGCTTGGTCATACCCTATACTATAGAGATAATATCATATACATATACACTCCTCTCATCATCATATACATACATTCCTTCTCATTATCATTCCATCTCATTCAATTATCATTCCATCATCATATAGTCATTCAACTCATAAGACATACATAGGACCTTCAATTCCTCAAGATACCATAATCGGTTTTATCAAACACTTGGCGGGTGTGTAATGCTAGTATAAGACCATGCAATTCAAGAGTGAAATCATGCAAGAAAACTTGAAGTAAAATAGTCCACTAATACTTGGTAATACCATCTTGTAAAATACATGGAAACCCCATTTATCTCTGAAAACTCTATTTCTACCATAGTTCTGACTTTGGTTTCCTTGACCTTGGCACCAATAGTCCTGATTGGACCCTTGGCTACTGGTCCAAAACCCCCCGATCTAATTATTCACAAAACATATGTCCTTCTCATAGTATGGTTCCTCTACATAGATGCACATAAAGGTTGGTGAACCATTCAGTCAGTCTCTCTTGGTTCTATTTGATCATCACATCCATGCTTATGCGAAGCTGAGGAAGTTGTTGCATAATCTCTTCATTAATTTTGGCTTGCTCTGAACCTACACTGATAGCACATGAACTCTTCATGGAATCTCTATCCTGCTATCTCCATGCACGATTAGTCTTGACCACTTGCGTCATACGCTTAGCAATCCTTGTAAATTGTTTATCTTGAAACATGCCCCTATGATAGTGTCAACACAAGCCTGACTATTCTCATCAAGGGTACGGTAGAAGATCTCCACCAAGGCATCAATAACTATCTTATAGTCAGGGATGCTCCTCAGACATTTAGTAAACTGCTCCCAAGTAGTACTTATTGGATCACTAGGAAGTTGCTTAAATTGTTGATTTGGTCCTTTAACTTGAGCTTCTTCGATCTAGGGAAGTACCTCTCCAAAAGGCCTTCTGCAAATCTGCTGAGCTAGCGATTGAACTCTGTGAGAACTCAAATAGCCATAATGCCACATTGCCTGTGAGAGACAACGAGAAGACACAAAGTCCTACAGAATCTATAGACAGATTTTGTGTCCCCATCACATACATACAAATAAATACCATATTATACAAGTGGCTATGTGGGTTCTCTGATGGCAGGACCGCAAATAACCCATGGTTCTGCAACATCTGAAGGAACCCACTAGAGACTGTGATTGTGTTTGTCGGTAGTGGTGGTAACGCAATAGCTCTAATCATATCCATGGCCATGGGGTTCAACCTGTACTAATTCCACTGACAAGTATTAGCATTTAACTCGCTAGGTTGTGGAATATCCTCTAAAGGAGGTGGGTTCTCATTCTTTTCATCGTTAATATTACCATGATCCAAAATTGTATTGGCCATATTGTTAGCATTTTCTTGGGCCATTCTTCTTGTAATTCTGTGGATCGCTGGATCAAATGGAGTAAAGGGATTACCTTGACATCGAGTGTTGGGCATACACTACTCGTATACCCTACAAAGAAACAGAAACAAAAATGAAACCAAAACAAAGGGAACTAAGTATTAACACTTGAATTACTTAATGAATCAGCCTATGTCTAGCCGTATTCCATAGCAACGGTGCCAAAATCTTGATGTTGCCCAAGTTACACCTCCTTTTTAAAGGAAAAGCAGTTGTTGTTAAGATATAAAACCTAATCGAGGTTAGGATCGAACCCATAGGGAATATGTAAACTCAAGACAAATTTCACCAATAAGTAGTTCAAGTAGTTAACCAACTCAATTCATAGAAGGGGGTTGTAATAATCAATAAGAAGGTAAGTTAAACTAACTATCATAAGAGACAATCAATAATAGAGAGCAACTAGGGTATCATATCCCCCATGATTCCCCAACTTAGTATCATCGGATAACTCAATTCTTTCCTAGTGTATAGTATGCAGGACTATATCTTAAATTCAACAAGCCCTTTGGTCAAAGGTGAGAGGCAAATTTCACTATGCAACTTGGCCTGTCTCTATAGTGTGCAACACTGACCATTACCTGTAAGTCCCAGTACAACCTCCCCTTGGCCCAGTTTGGTTAATTAGATGAGAACACATCAATTGGATCATGTTAATCAATCTCTTTTCCTATTCATTACTACTTTGGTCTAGTCAATAATGCTAGGTGGATTCTAATGTTGGCCACTATTAGAAAATATGCAAAACAAAGAGAATTGATTAATATATGCATATACCCATTCCGAGAATTATAAATTACCCGAATTTCCTTAGTTCTTCATGGTTCCCAAAACTCTATTTGTAGATTTAGCTACTCGTGTTATGGGTAGATGAAGAATTATGAATTGAGAAAACATAATTAAACACTTACCCAATTTAATTAAGATCAAGCAAATCCAAGATTGATAAGAATCACAAGATTGAAGATCAAATTCACCCACAAGTATTTTCTCACAATATTCTCTCTCAAGTATTGGATTCTTCAAGTATAAACCCTAAAAATACTGATCAATGACATCCTCCCTTGGGAAAATAACTTAAAAGTACTATTTATAATAAATATAATTAAGTCTAAAATAAAATAGAAAACTAGTCGCCACACTCCACGAAAGGTCTTTACGACTCGTAGTTCTTCTATGACTCATAGTCGGGTCTCATAATTAGCTCCTGGGATTTGAACTTCTCATTTACAAAATCACTTTATGACTCATAAACTGATCCATGACTTGTACTACATATTCGTAGGCTTCAACTGCATCAAATTGTTCATCACTGGAAATCTTTATAAAACTGCCTCTACAACTCACAAAATTCTCTATGATTCGTAGGGGGTCTCATAAATTAGCAAAAATTGGAAATCTTCTGTGATTTCACCCCATATCATGACCAACATGTATTTTTGCAAATCTAAACACATAGACACATAAAACACATAAATATTGTATCGAGAACACACAAAATCCTAAGTTTTAAGCATCAAATATGAAGTATTTTGATTGACCATCAGTAGGCCCCAACCCAAATGACATAACAAGAAATTCAAAGTAAACATATCTTTTCGGCAAGCTATATTAGGTATATCTTTCTCTTTTACCTTCACTTGTTGATAACCTTATCTCAAATCAATTTTTGAAAAGCATTTAGTGCCCTATAACTAATCAAATAAATCATCAATCCTAGGAAAGGGATATTTGTTCTTAATTGTAACTCTATTTAATTGTCCATAGTTGATACACATTCTTAATGTGCCATTCTTTATATGTACAAATAACACTGGTGCACCCCAAGGGGACACACAAGGCCTTATAAAACCCTTTTCCAGTAAATCTTTTAATTTCTCATATACTTCACGTAATTCTACCGGCGCCATTCTATATGGAGGGATAGAGATAGGTTGAGTTCCTAAAAGTAAATCGATACCAAAATCTACTTTTCTTTATGGAGATAAACCTAGAAGTTCTTCGGAAAACACATCAACAAATTCATTCACTATTAGAACATATTGAAGAGTTGGTGATTCAGCCTCCATATCCCTCACTCCAACAAGATAACACATATATCCCTTTGACATGATCTTCCTTACATTAAAATAAGAGATAAATGTACCCTTTGGCACCCCAACATTGCCTTCCTATTTAAGGATCACCTCATTTGGAAAGTGGAAGTACACTCTCCTAGTTCGGCAATCCATAGTGGCATAGCACGAATCTAACCAATCCATACCCATTATAATATCAAATTCCACAATTTCTACCTCAATAAGGTTTGCCAATGCGTCACGGTTACAAATAGTTACTATACAATTATGATAAACCCTTTTAGCTATAATAGATTCACCGATTAGTGTTGATACCTTAAATGGCTTGTTCAAGAATTTAGGTACTCTTTTAAACTTCCCAGCAACTAGTGGAGTGATATATAATAGCATAGAACCAGGGTCAATCAATGCATATGCATTATGTGAAAAGATGGATAATATATTTGTAACCACATTGGGTGAAGCTTCTAAGTTCTGCCGACTCCACAGAGCATAGGTGTGATTTTAGACTCCACTAGAGCTAGCTACCCCTCTAACACCTCTACCATGACCTGTAGGAACTTGGTGATCTCTACCTAATGGAGACATTAATGATGATAATGCAACAACTGATCCAGTAGGTTGTGTTGTATCACTCTCAGGCAATCTCTCATCATATGCCCTATTATACCACACTAAAAACAAACATCTACCCCTATGTGACAAGTACCTAGATGACTCCTCCCATATTGTTTACAAGGCTGCCTAGAAGGCATTTGTTGGCTTACTAGATATCCCATTATCCGTACACTTTGGCCTTCATTTCTTTTTCCAAACTGATTATTTCTAGACTCTTGAAGTTATGGTAGAGCACTAGTTGCAAAGTAGGAGGATGATGGCCTAGATAGTCTATTAGAAAATCGAGCCTAAACTCACCTTGGGGATGGTATAAACTACCTTATAGCTATGGCTCTCTTGGCCTGCCCCCTTTCTATCTCCTCTGTCCTTCTCATTTCCCTTTGATTCTCTAGTTTTTGTACAAAAGCTTGCATCTTTGCTATATCCATGTCTTTATTCAAAGAAGCGATGGTACAGTCACTAAACAGATATGAATCTAATCTATCCATATAGTGATAAATATCTTATATAGTAGCAACTATCTAGGATCATACCTTGCCAGGGAATTAAATTGAAGACTATACTTTCTCACACTCATATTCCCTTGGTAAAGATTCAGGAACTAATCTGCACGGGCCTCTCAAGTCTCTAATGGCAAGTAATGGTCAAGAAATGCCTTTTTGAACTACTTCCAAGTAGTTAGAAGTGCATTATACCCTTAAATTGATTCCAAGCTTTATACCATATTATAGCCACAACCTTCAATCTATATGTTGCAATCTCAATAGCTTTTGTGCTACTTACATACATAACATCCAAAGTGAATTATATCTGGTTGATGAAGTCTTATGGTATCTTCATTAGCATCTGACCTGATAAATGATGGAGGCTATAAATTAAGGAAATAATGTATCCTTGTGTTAGCTTCCCTATCTGCAGCACCCGCACCTGCAACTGGGCCTTTTTGTCTTTGACCTTGGCGAATAACTATATGAGTCAACAGTTAGACTGCATTTCTCAGATCTTTCATGGTAGCATGATAGGTGGTTCTGGGAAAATTTCACTAATTCCTAGTTCATCAGGAGATGGAGAAGTTGGAGATGTTTATGATAGAGACTCATCTTGGGCCTCATTTTGTTGTCTAATTCGACTGGTACCACCAACTACCACTTCTACTTCCTTCCCCTTGCCTTTGCTTTTCCCTGTTTCTAACGTACTTACTGTATAAAACCATTTAGAGGTTAAACACAATCCACCTATATCATTTGGCTTTATGGCATGATTTAAAGAATAAAAAGAAAATGATAACTACTAAATTCTATGTAGCCTCCTGTTTATAAATGTGGTGCATAACACATCCATAGGCAAGACTCTACATAGACAAGATTTTGTAGACTTTCTAGGACAACCCGCTCTGGTACCATTTTTATCATATCCAAAGTCCCATTAAGGCGGAGTAGCACCTGTTGCCAACAAGGCTTGGGAGAACTAACCTGTAATCATGCACTATCTGTGAGAATTATTACCATACTAAACTTGCTCTCGGGAAAGTAGGCAGTAATAACAGGCCAAAAGAAAATACATATAACTAGGTCATTGGAGCTACAATGTCTAAGATACGAGACATGACTACTTTTACTTAAAATAGTCTACAAAGCCTCTAGATGAAGAACACTATTTGATAAAGGTCAGGACAGGTCTCTCCTCATGATTGGATACTATACAATTCAAAATCTATGATGTATACACAAAAGGCCTCGAAGCAACCTGGAGTTCAGTAATAGCAGCTGGATATTCTATACTACTATTGGGGAAATTTACTAGCTCCTGTACCTGCAACATGGAATGCAGGTTCCCCGGGAAGGACATCAATATGAGATAATATACTAAATATGTAATGCATATTGTACTATATGTGAAATAATAACTCAAATGAAATCATGCATTGATGTAAGGATACAACACCACCTTTATTCATATTGGGGAATTATGTACTTTATGTCCTTTTTATTACTTTACCTTTTCTTACTTTATAATCTATGAACAGTATATAATACAAATAATGAGCTGATCAATAGTAAATTTATATTAGAATCAACACATGCTAGGATTTTCTTTCACCCCTGAGATACCCCTTGTGATACTGTGATCGACCCATACTAGGTGATTCTTCCGCCCCTGGGTTACCACCCATCAATAAGAAACTTCGCTTTATCTTTCATTTATATTTTGGATGATTCTTTTGGTGGTCATAACATTTTGAGTTGCAAGAATATAGACATAACAAGTGACATGTATATAATCATGCAAGATAATACCACAATGAAGAGAATAGTTTGCACAATTAATGAAATATGTAGTAGATGAAATACCATATGAACTTTATTTAGTTAAAAGGAGAACTCATGTATCTTTATGTCCAAAGTATATATGTAGATTTGACAATGACCATATATTAGAACATATGTACATGTTAATTGTTAGACCCCGTAATTAATTAAATCAAAGTAAATCATTTTATTGGAAAAGTTGACGAACTTGGCATAATTGAACTTAAGTAAGTTTGCGGTGCTTAATTATAA
>JAOTQJ010017427.1:0-17256 GCA_025642045.1 Solanum sejunctum | reverse complement strand
ACTAATTCATGCCAAGAGATAGGAATCTTTACATACCTCAATTTCTTTCTCCAACTAATTCCAACGCAAGACCAATCTAATTATGCTTCCAAATGTCCAAGATCTACACAAATTACAATAACGTCAACGATTAACAATCATATTGGGTCTTAAATCCTAACTTTTTGTTCCAAATTTTATACAAATTTTGGCAGCATCTCCCTTTGTAATACGCCGCCGCGAGAATTCAACTCGGCTCAAATAATTAGTTAACAATAACAACAATAATCTACAACATCAATAATCCCTCTCCAATGCCATTATAACTTCAAAAACACTACAAAATGCTATTATGGCATAACTTGGTAAAACAGGGCAGCATACATATAGGTACACGTATATCATATTCAAGTCTTCCTATATACTCCAAGAACTATAATACATCACTCTAACGCCCAACGCAAACACCCAACGTTAAAACATAACATTACACTTCTCATGGGGCTCCAATTCAAGCGAACCCTTATGTATACATTCACATAGTTTCCCAACACTTCTTTCACCCCACTAGGACTATTTTTATGACAAATAAATATAAACACATGACTATAAATTAATATATTTTCATATCCAAGCTTGTCCACCTTCAACCCCAAATTCCAAATTCACAATTCACGCTAACAATCAATCCTCTTTTCATGTTTTTCCTTCAATTTAACGTACTCCTAACACACCCACAAGTTTTAATTTACATCAAAGATGCTAGAAGTTAACATTCCTTTCAAGCCCCTTACTAGACCTAAGTCTTGATATCAATCAAACCAAGCGCTTCCTTGACCAACTAACGTCACTACGCCACTTAGAAGACCCAATATACCAAGCTTAAAGTGTCATTTAATCGAAAGATCAAAAAAAAAGAAAAATTTCTTTTCACTGTAGCAACCCAAGAGGGTTGCTAAGGTTTTCTTGGTTGCTCTCTTTTTTTTTCTAAGTGTTGGAACTTCTCTTGCATAAAGATATATACATATATACAGGCAATCAAGTCTCCACTTGAACTAATCAAAAAGTGCCACCACACATGACCCCACTAATAATTTTAAATCTCAAAGACTACACTTTAGAAGAAATTTACATTTGGTCCCAAACTTTACCAAATTGAACCAATTAAGGACTTACGGGTTCTAACTTACGGGTTCTAACAAGAAGAAACAACATCGGATCTTCTTGAACTTGTCTCTCTTAAGCACTTTCTCCTTCTTCTTGTATTAAATTGATTCAAATGGTAAACCCTCAAATTATGACCCTTTACATGACAAAGGTTGCAGGTCATATCAACACCTTTTTTGGATAATTTATCTGTCTTGTTTTTGTTTTGCTCCTTTTTTCTACACTTTTCAGGCCTTCCTAGCTGTTTTCTTATTTCAGGTGGTATAACAAAAAGATTAGTTGATTGTGGCCACATTAGCATATTGGTAACTACCTGAATAAAATGTCTATAGGTCTTGAGGTAAGTCTCCTTGCTATACGAATATGCAACATAGTTAATGGGCTTCAATCTTCTAAATAAAGTGTAGCTATAGTATGACAGCAAGGTATACTATGTAGCATCCAAGATCTACAAGTATTGTTACTCAAATTCACTAGAAATATGCTACCCAAGTTATCCTTTACCTCAAAACCAAACTCACCATTCCATTCAAGGTTACACCTCATGGATTTTGTTGTGTTCTCTTGCAATACTTTTAGGGCCATTGGAGAAATAGGAGTTATCCATGTATCAGAAAACTCCCTCAGCTGGCCTATTCTTCTCATTCCTTTGACCATTATTTCTTCAAGCATTATGATAATAGTTGTGGCATGGCCCCAAAATTCATTAGTTGAAGTTTTCAGCCATGTTATTGTCAACATTATCAGAACAACTAAAAAGTTGGAAGTATACTCAGGATCACCTCTCTATATTGTACCACAGTAGATCTTCACATATAGTCTTCCCTAAGTTCTCCATATGATTTAGATATCTCTTCAGTTTCTGCTCATATATGGATTTGGCACATCTCCAAAAGCAATTTATTCTTTCAATACCTCTCCAATCTTTGGACCATTTGGCTAGAACGTGTCTTGAACATATTTTTTGTTCTGCATTTGGCAGAATATCTTGAATAACTTTATCAAGACCCTTCACAAAAATTGAAAGAAATTAGATAATATAATTAAGTATACGTAATATAATTATAAAATATAGATTCTCTAATGAATAAAAAGACCACTATCAGTGATAATGGTCAATTCAAATCCATCTCCAAGTTCAAGATCATCCCTTAAAATCTTCAGAAAAATGTGTTTTCAACTTCAACCACAGCCCATGCTAAAGGTAGCATCTGGTTATTTCTATCCTTACAAACAACCACAAGTAATTGGACTTTCAAAATTCCTCTCAAAAAGCAACCGTCCATAAAATACATCTTCTACAATCATCTTTGAATGCCTTCTTCAGAGCATCAAATCAGGTATAAAATGACTGAAACGTTTTTCTTCCATCTTCAAAGATTTCTTCACTAAGCCTCACCACATATGTGCTCCTTGAATTTGTCCTTGAGCTCATCTCTATAATCCAAAATTCTTTTAAGCTCCTCCACATGATCACTTATAATTTTTTTCAACAAAATGTTTCTAGCTTTTCTTGCAACTATCCTCCCAACCTACACCTCCAACACTTTATTCACTAATGCTTGCAATTGAAAAACTCTAATGCCTAGTTGATACAAGTACTTTGAATTGACCAGTTTATTTTTTATTGTGCTATTATACTTGTGCACTGGATTATAATTTTTCACCACAGAATCACCTGTTCATGAATCATTACTCCCAAACAACAACCATGGACAATCAGTTGTACACTTAACCCTCACCCTAGTTGATTCATTAATATGCTTATCCAATTCAACAGGTTCCTGAACTGCATATTGGCCTCTCTAAACTGCTTAACACTTTCAAAAGCTAGGCTAGTCTCCCAAACTATTGACTGGCAATTAGGATCAAATACAACGCTACTTTTATTTCTTTTCACTTTTCATGCTTTTTTTTTCTCTTCTTATAGGTTGTTTAGCCTCACCTTTCTCATCAACTTCTACATCAGTGTCTATTTCAAAGCTAAAAACTTCATCTAAAATCAAAGTATGACTCATCTCCACCTGTCTTACCCTTTAAAGTATTTTTTTATTGGATAAATACTCATCATATCCTAAATCAACTCCTTTTTTCCTAAATTAACACCTGCAGATCTAGGGGCCTTTTCTTTTCTCTTTTTTATTTTGGCAGCTCTTTTTTTCTTTCCTAAGAAGTATAACCTCCCCATGGAGACCACTATCATATTCTTCATCCTTATCTAGAAATCTACAATGTCTGAATTTTCACTAGCTTCTGTTTCACTTTCTCAATCTAATTCAACCACTGGAATATTATATGCAATAGCAAAAGAAGTTCCACCCAACTCCTTCCCTACCCCTCAAACATCAGTAAAAGTTTTAGTCTCACTAGGTTTTTTAGGTTGTGGAGTCTCAATAGGTTATTGAGGTTGTACAGTCTCAATAGGTTCTTGAGGCTGTGCAGACTTTTCAAACCTTAAACCTTCACCACTCTCAAAGGTTTGACAGATTCTTTATCAAAAGTCGGGTTATTTTCCCCATCCATATCTTTTACATACTTAATGGAAGGGGGGACCATAACAGATTCTTCAATTAAATAGAACACATTGAGTTCAATAATATCTCTATTTTTTAACTGAGGTACAATGCCCATAATATCCCTATCACTTTTTTATTTCTACATGGTGGCGAGCGTTAGGTGGTCTAATATAGACAATACAAGCAGCACAGCTATACTTAATTTCTTTAACATAATCAACAAACTCAAAATAGGAGAATTTATCAATATTTACACCAAAACAAACAGTGACAGTACTTTCCATATTCTTAATACGAGGTTTTTATTGTAAGTTTCCACCATGATGAAACCTTAAGGTAATGTGCACATCCATTCCAAACTTAAAAGATTACAAAAACTAAGTTTTTGGTCAGCTTCTGAAGTAACCTAAAACTCAGCCAAAATCAAAAAAAATCAACACAAAACCTTGAACTCGAGTTCAAGCAATCCATTACAAACTTGACTAACTCCATTTCTCGATAAAAATCACAAAATCAAAAAAAATCAGAAGTTTCCTTCACAATTAGCTGAGATCATCCTATGGATTAGGTTTAATATTTAGGAGATTGTATAGAATGTCGATTAGAAGATGGATTTAGGGGCATTTGTTTATAAATGGGTCAGGTTTTTATTTGAGAACGGACAGATAGTTTATTTACATTTCATTAATTACGTGGACGAATAATAGGGCACAAGGTTCAACAACACCCAGGCTTCAACTGGGTTGGTACTAATAGAGTTGATATAAAAGATTTTAAAGATTTTAAGGGGGGTTAATGAATGCATATATAGATTAGATTTTAATGTAAATTTCGCTGCCAAGTTTGTGAAGGAGGGAGGGGTTATGTCTTTTCTCATTAATTTTTTTATAGTTATTCAACTTTAGTTGCTTTAAATTTTTCAATGTAATTTTGTTAATTTCAAAATATTTACACGTTTGTGCATAGAACTTGAAGTTACCAGTTTTTTCTTCACCTGGGTATAGATTTTACGGCTGTAATAGTCTTGATCTTTACTTTGTTGAGAGATTAATTTAGTATCTCTTATTATAATGGTTTTCTTAGTTGTAATGCATTACATCAAATATCACGTAGGCTGCAAATAACATAGCTTTATTTGCTTCTGAATTTGCTCCCCATACTATTTAATATACCATCTGTTTCAATAGTATCATTGCTTTTGAATACTACTAGAAGCATAAGCCTTTGGTTGACTTACTTCATTGTCACGAAGGAGAACAAACAAAATGGTTTTAATAAGCTGAATATTATTAAGATAAGTATGAAGAAGCGAAAAGTCTAGTAGTTTTTTATGTTTCCCAAACTTTGCGGGCTTGCTATGATATTCTGACTTTGCAAAAATTTATACTTCCTCTATTCAATTTAGTTGTCGCTGTTTCATTTTTCTAAATCAACTTGACTAAATTTCAAATCTAAATTGAAGTAGTTAAATTTAATTATTGAAAATATAAAATTTAGATGGTTGAAAACTATACGAAAAATGATATAAGTTGCAATCCTTCTCATATTAATATGATTAAAAAATATGCCTTAAATTATTGGTCAAAGTTCATACAGTTTGACCTTAATAAATAAAATAGTGGCAAATAAAAGTGAATGGAGTGAATATCTTCTTTGAAATATGCATTGACATTTTGGAGCAGATCGAGCATAAAAGAGAAAAAAAAAGTATGGAGATGGGCAAAAGGCAATATTTTCTAAGGCCATTTGTTCAAAAAAATAGAGATGATTTTTGGAGGTACAAGTATCTTAGTTATTTAGTAGGATTTTCTATAATTTTGTAGAGTAATATCTTGGATATTTGTATTTACAAAAAGTCTAGATAGTCTAGAGTATTCGATATTTATGATAAATTTTAGAACAATCTAGATTTTTGTTACATAGTTAGAAAATAATATCTAGATATTTCTTGTAGATGTACTTAGAATATCTTCTAGAAGCATTCCTATACAAGTATAGTACCTAGAATATCTTCTAGAAGCATTCCTATACAAGTATAAATAGGGATGACCAAAGCCATTTGTAACCAAAAAACATCAAAGAGTCTTCTTCCATAACGAAGTTCTCATTTCCAAAATTTTCCTTCTCCTTTCTAACTTTCTTTTCTTTACTTGAATCTTCCCATCTGATTTAACGATCTTAATCTAGTAGAAGGTCTCCCGATTATAATTTTCTTCTATTATATTTTCTTTATGTAGTATCAGAGTCATAGTCATATATCGGCTTCTGAGTTGTATTTTAAGATCGAGCTAGTGGTTAATTGAACTGATTTTCCCAGATGAATTCAAGTGGTCGTGTTAATAGACTGGATGGAATTATTGAAGCAATCCAAGACATGGTATGGAAGACATACATGGAGTCATATCTTGTGGCCGAGAATTTGTAGAATATTGTTAATGGAAATAACACAAGTTCTCTAACTAACAGACCAAAAAATAGTAATACATACAAGAAGCCGAAGAAGACTAATGCGAAGGTAGAGTTTATCCGAAAAAGAACAATATCCTCCAATTTATTTTATCATATTATAAAGTGTAAATCAACTCATAAAATATGGAAGACTTTCGATCATTTGTTCAACAAGAATGAACCTCGATTAGAAATTTTAAAGAATGAACTGGTGTCATGACCCAAGCTAGGCCCTAGGTGTAACACGACAAATGAGATCCCCGAGGAAACCCTAAACTAGCCTTCTTAGAATATCATAAGCATTAAACTTAAAAGAAGAGAATAACATAAGCAAAAGCCAAACATAATCATAAGTTGAAGCATGAAAGTCATAAGAGGTACAAGTCAAAGAGTAATACATCATGTCAACCAAGTCTCTAAATCATAGATTGGGCGGAGGCTAAGACATGTCCTTAGCTCACCCTCAATGAAAATTAAAGACAGTCTCAATATAACATATCAGCTACATGAAAATAGGTTTATTCCTGAAGCATAAGGACTCACCCAATCTGACTTTGAAAGCAATCTAAATCTAGCCATGAGGATAAAGAGGATAGTTGCCTTCACCTATATAGTGATATAATGTAGGCATAAACTATGCATTAGTACGTTTGAGTGTACTAAGTATGTGGACATATAATACAATATAAATATACAATATCAAATATATATAACAATGATACATGAGCAAGGGCATTGTCATTACCCGATCTCGGTCATGATGGTGCCTGCGGGTCCCACCTACAGGCAAGCAATTCCCAACCCAAGGGTACCTGCCCTAACTCTCTAGTCAAAACCAAATCGATACAACAATAATATGTACGTTGAAACCTATCCAGAACCTAAAAATCAACTGTATAAAGCTATAACAAACACAAGGACATATCATATCCATATATCAGTAATCATAATAATATACAAAATTGGGAGTGCACCCATAAATATCAAAGTCTACTGTACAGGGCCAATGATTGGATACAAAAGATGGCCATCAACAGGAAGGATAGTGCGAAGAAGCTAGAGTTGGCGATGCTCATCAAAAGTCTCCAGAGCGCTCTCGAAGTTCCCCAACTCAGCTATCATGGACGGTACCTAGACCTACACTATGAGAAGATACAAAAGTAGGGGTGAGTGCCAAAAAAGGCACCCAATAGGCATCATCAGCCGATCGAGTGAAACAGTAAACATATATAAATCCCAAATATAAAGAGAACTGCAGTAGCATAGCAAAATGAACTCAGATTAAGGCATAGGCATGTCTGGAAACCCTCAAACCACTCCTGAGCCAACCAAGCAAATGAACAATGAAAGCTGAACCAACCCAAGTGATAAACATCGATACCACTTACGACAACTCCGTAGGCTCATACCACAACGGCCCCCAACTAAGACATAGTGTTGTACGCAGGTGCAAGGGCCTAGTATCTATGCATGTACACTAATTGGGCCCCCATAAGCTTAGAAGGTACACATGCGTGCAATAATCATACCGACAGATAATCAGAAAATCTCCCAAAATCATCACAGAATCCGATAGAACCATCACAGAGCCCAACTCTCCACATTATTAGAACAAGGGTCAGTTATACGTAGGTGTAAGGCCCTAGTGTCTAAGCCCAAATACCCTCTGAGCCCCCATAAGCCCAGAGGGTACACCCATACATACCCAGGTGTGAACAGGTGAGTGGATCCACGAGTAAGTAATTACAGGCCTCGACTAACAATCACAAGTCAGCCGGGTCCTTAACCCTATGCGGGCAGCCAATCCATAGTCCTCTGACCTGGCCTCCAGTCGAGCAGTCAGCCAAATCTAGATGGTCAAAAAATCAATTATAATGGTGGGACGGATCCCCTGCGGGAGAAAGCATCCCTGTCATATAAATAATAATGCCTCAACTCAGGATGTCAATCATGGGGCCTAGCCCAATAGAATATTAATCATGGGTCCTAGCCCCATAGAATATTAATCAAGGTCATCGACCCAAATCTCAGCAGGCGCTCGATCCACAGAATCGGTAACCATTGCCCAGCACTCTAGCACAGCTACTGAAACATGGAACACGGGGTATGTAACTCGTGAACTCGGACACTCAGGCATGGTCGTTGGTGCTCGAACAGCAACAGGGAACATTAACTGGGACTCGAGGTATCGATCAGTCACTCACTCAACTAATCTATTCGGATCCAGAATTCCAAAGTCATATCATCATGCTCAGAGTGAACGTAGGCGATGATAATCGCATTATGCCAGAGTGAATGTAGGTGACCACACTCTCAACCTTGATATCTCATAGTCTCAATTAACCCACATAATCATAATCACCACCTCTCTGAATACAACAGATACCCCAATATTAGATGAAATAAACCAACGCACCACAACTGGCAACAATATATCAAAGTATATATATCACAGGTCACTTTAGAATCATGCCTCATCAAGACCAAGTATACCATAACCTCATGAATCACAAGTGCCTAGAATAACATAGACCATTATAGTAAATTATAAATATCCAGGATAACCAAATCCAGCCAAGTCAAATCTAAACCAGAGTCGAGCTGCAGTACAATATATAATCAATGCACAATCTCCTAGTCATCATATCCTAGTAGCAACAGGCTATCCACATTCACAGAGGTATGAGTCAAGTCAGATCACATGTCTGTCTCAGAGCACTAGTCCTTATTCGGCCTTTCCCAGGCCCCTTCTCTATGTAAAGCAACTCATAGGGTAGCGTCGGTATAACCTAAGCTAAGGACTAAGAGCCTAGACAAATAGAAAGATGTCACATACGCAAAATCATATCGTAGCTTAGTAGCCACAAAGTATATCACCTAAGGCAACCATGTGCCAGCTCACTGAAAATTTGCCCCTCTCAGCTAGATGTAAGTCCCCAAGACAAATTCATATAGCTAGTGTCTCATCACAGATGACCTAGAACGCTCATAGGATATAACCAACACCTCACTAATGGGGTTATACTCCTATCTCTAACCCGTCAGTGGTTTAGTGATAATGTATCTCGTATTACAGATCATAAGGCTCCATTTAGGGGTACAACTATAACTGTCCCTAAAACATGGTTTATCTCTAGTCACTAATCAGTGGCACAAGTACAGAACAAATAACAGTAGTATACAAGATAATATAACCCATAAGGAAACATAGAATCATGTTTAATTAGGGAATTCTACCAAAAGTACTCAGTAAAGATATAGATAACCACATCATGCATATACATACCAACTAGATATACATACTAGATTCAGCGCATAGGGTAGCGTGTAATCACAGATCCATCTCAATAGCTAGTATATTCTGATAACCTTAGACCACATACACATACGAGCAAGATCCAAGCTCAGTGCACATACCTGTCACATGTTCACAGCTCCAACCAACTCCTTTCAAGCCCTTTCCTAGTCATATAATGTAAGAATTCAGGTAATATAGCAACTACAACCGACCCAACCCTCAATACAACAACTACCGTCCCATAACATTACATATACATAACACACAGATCACATCCAGCCATATACAACATATACTCCACAACTCAATCCATAAATTGTGTAATCTTACACATTTCAACTCAAATATGTAAATATTTCAGCTTAGTCTAAGGTTTAGAGAAAGTCTAGTCTACCTAGCATCCACGTCTCTTGCTTTGACTCAATCCAACCAAGATTTCCCCCTCCAAATCACTTCTCGATGTTACTCAACTGTTCAAATATAAGTCATAATATCATTACAACTGATTTGGCTGTAAAATCTCAAGAAACTGGTGAAAATTACATCAATTAAGATTACAACAACAACAACATCAATTAAGACTAAAATGGGAAAAATTGGGAGCCACGCTTGAAACACTGAACCAATCTCCACAAAATAGTTCTCACATTATCCCGAGTCCATAACCAGAAATTCAGCCAAAAATAGACATTAGACGACCAAGAAAAGGCCCAAAAACGAAGTTAAAAATTTTACCAAAAAATATTCTTTCAAAACTTTCTCAGTCAAAATTCTCAAAAACCAAACAAAATCAATCAATATCCATCATACCACAGCGTTCCCCAAGGAAGTAGAATAATTTAGACACAAATTTTAGTTAATTTTATTAAGAAATGACCGAGATATTGCAATGTAAAATTTTAACTCATGCCCGATATATCAACAAAGAAAAAGCAGAGATTTACCTTGAAACACATGTCAAATTCCGAATCCGACTTCACCACAACGTTCCTCGCAAAAATTGAGCCACGTAATATTTTGAATCTCTCAAATCAAATGAAAAACAAGCTGGAAATATACATACATACATATATATATATATAAAGGTGCATGGTTGACACATCTCTGACACATGGCAGACTTTGACTGTGCCATGTCTTTGCCCCCAGAACCTACCACCTCGCCCTCTCTTTCCAATCATTCCTCAATCTTTTTTTAGTTGTTTTGGGCTTGTTCGAACTTCAATTTTTGAAAATGAACTATGTAACTGTATGGATTCGACATTTTGGACCCAACAGTTTGGTCGGAATTCCAATGGAGCTTCCTACGATACAGTGAGGGTCCTACTTCTTTATTTGCAACTTTTAGCGGAAAGCCATCGGGGGTCAAATCACATCTGAAAGTCAATGTTATCAAATGAAGGATTGACGTACACCCCAAATTGACATTTCGAAGCTAACCACACAATAAAAATTCTCATTCGAGGCACAGTTCCTGAGAGCATTGACTAGGTCAATTATTAACCAGTTCTAGCGACAAAATTTGCAATCCATGATATAATTGCACCGGACATGCTCCTTGCCTAATTCATTCATTCCGGAGCTAAAGGAATCATATGAATTCCATTCCGCGGTCGTTTATTAGGACTTTACATAAAAAATTATTTTAGGGGTGTAACTTCCAAATTAACTCAAAAATTCGCGTAACTCCCGAATAACCCAACCAATAAACACCCCAATAGTTCGGAGGTTGCTACACAAATGCTCAAATTAACATAATAACAACAAAACCACAGAAATGACCTGGAGGGTCATTACAACATCCCCCACTAATAAGACTTTTATCCGCAAAAGTATGAACACAAGCATACCTATAGGCTCCAATCCATACCATGAGTATATAAGTCACAAGCATGTCCTGTATTCTCAATGATTCAGTACCTCCCTCACTATCCAGATATCCCACCTCTCGTCTGTATATGACAGTGAGCCAGTGTGGCAATTTAACAAGGAAGTCTCAAGTATCCGCTATTTATCCCCTGTGCTTAATCTACTGACAAGTCACGAGGATCAATCGACTAGGCATACCTATCCTTGCTACCTCACTGGATATTTGGATAATCAAGGTTGTTCATAATTGTACTCGTAGTTTACATATATGACTTTTACTCTATTTTTGGCTTCCTTATACAAGTTATTCCCACAATCAACCACAAATGGCCCAAAGGCAAAAAAAAATATATGTAGACAATAGCTAATATGTTCTCATTCACATGCAGGGCCAAAACCCTATTCCCTTGTTGTCCAATCCACTCGGCATCGCCGCCAAACACTCACCAATGCAACAAATATCCAACAGACTACCCACTCAAAAGGCTCTTTCTACTTTCTTTCATACCCAGACATTTGTATCTCACTTCTCAACCATGGTCCTCAGTAGTTATTACCATTCAACCCCTCATTCTGTAGCATCTAACAATTAACCCTTGGCAAGGACCACAACAACATCCACCAGTGCTTACAAGTCACAAAATCCTTACTATATAGCATAGTAGTCAGCCTGACAGACACTGCCAACCCTCATAATGGCCACAAAAGATTCGGGTACAACCCTCCAGAATATATTCCACCAAAACCTCCCTTGACAATATTCGGCCATCATTTAACTTAACAAAAATATTATGGAGTACATGTAACGTATCTGCAATACCCTAGCACATCATTAATACGCAGAGAAAAGGATGTATTGCAGAACCAAGCTTCGGGCCAACTCAAATGCAATCGGCCCAACCATTCTGAAACCTTAATACGGCTGACATACCAGACCCAAGCTCACCTAACCTTCTGATTCGTATCACTTCTCTCCTAGGTGACCCCCTCAGGACCATTTTGTCCCAAATCTCAAACTATACAAATCAACGTCCACGGTCGGTATTACCCCGAGTGTGCTAACTCGGAGCTATCCTCAGTCTATCTCAAACACTCTGGACCTTGGCTAAGGCATCCCGTAACAAATCTATACCATATGGGACCCTACGTTGTAGGCTCAAATCAGCCAATTGGAGTATGACATCAGCAACCACAAAATATAAAAAAGTCAGTCCGTCCCCAAGGCAATATCAAAACTGAGGCCATCCGACAATATCACTCGGCCCGCATATCACCATCCTAAGAATCATCATACCTAATCCCCCCTCACCTAATAAAAGGGACCTTCCATTACCTCAATATCTGACCCAGGATAAAAGAGGCTTAGAACTTATACTCAACAAGCAATGGGCGGAGCAACGTACCTAATGCTATATAACCATAACCCAAGTACCAGGCAATCTGGCAAAATGGTCAACATTCCTACTCACAAGCATAGTCAGGAATCAGAACAACACAATCTCAGTTGGCTAACAATCATAACAAATCCCTAGGTAGAGTGGCCGACAGCTTAGGTGATAATGCAATAATATCCGATATAACAATCAGAACCCCAACTAAGCCTTTAGGTATAACATCCATCTCACAATCCAGTGACCACAGAATTAGAAGAATCGTATATCAACAAAATCACCATAGGAAATTATGACCATAGAGGCACAAGGTGTAGCCAAAGGAATATCTGACAGCCGATTCCACAAATAATATATACGCCAGTATCAGACGACCCACCCTAGTAGGGAAGCATCCAAACAATCATAAGTGTAAATTACAAGGTTTGGCTTACATAGGCAACAACTACTCAGATCCCACTAAGTAAACATACTCATCAACATCATAAAACCTGACAGGTCAAACCAGTAGGTAAATAATTGAATACGGTTATCTGGAAAGCATCAATGCTCAGCTCAGCAATAACTTATCTCGCCTTCAAGATCTTTACCAAGAGCATTCACAACCCATATATCCTTTAACAAACTGCTGACATACAGATATATGTATCACAGAACTCTATACCCAACAACATCTCCCATAGCATAATACATAGCCACCACCAATCCAGTGCTAATCACAAAGCCTACCTCTAAGGCCCTTCTACATACTCATCGCCTACAAGCTTCCTCATCTGATTGTGACAACTCTAGGGCATCTAGCCTCTACTCAATGGGCTTTACGGCTGCACCCTATCTGGAACTAACGATGCAACACTTCCCCTGCCAGAAGTCTGGCCACTACACGACATCGACACGGAGGGATAAATGGAGAAAAATTCTCATAAATCATGAAACCATTGACAAGATGCACAACAGAATCAACAACACAGAAAAGTTCCTAAATATCATGTAGCCTTATAGAGATAAGCTACGGATATCTCCGCACCAATCCCCAAGACTCTACTAGACGGTAACTCTATACAGCTGAGACCAGTGACTTTTAAGCTCTAATACCACTTTGTCATGACCTAGTCCCGATCATGATGGCACCTACGAGTCCCATCTACAAGCAAGCCAATTTCGAACCTAAGGGTACTTGTCCTAGCTCGCTAGTCCAAACCAAATCGATAAACCAATAATATATACACTGAACCCTACCCAGAACTTGAAAGTCAACTATACAGAGCTACAATAGACACAAGAACATATCATATGCATATATCAATAATCATAATGATATATAAAACTAGGAGTGCACCTACAAATACCAAACTCTACTGTACAAAGCCAATGTCTGGATGCAAAAGACAGTCATCAACACGAAGGAGAGTATGAAGAAGCTAGAGCTGTCGGTGCTCATCAAATGTATCCAGAGTGCTCTTGAAGTTCCCCAACTCAGCTATCATGGCCCATACCTGGAGTTGCACCATGGGAAGATGCAAAAGTAGAGGTGAGTACCAGAAAAGGCACTCGACTGAAATAGTAAACATATATAAAGCCCAAATATAAAGATAACTGCAGCAATGTAGCAAACTTAAATAAAGGCATAGGCATGTGTGGAAACCCTCAAACCACCGCCAGCCAACCAAGGAGATGAACAACGATAACTGAACCAACCCAAGTGATATACATCAATACCACTAACGAGAACTACGTAGCTTCATACCATAACGGACTCAACTGTGGCAAAATGTTGTACGAGGGTGCAAGGCCCTAGTAGTTATGCCTGTATGCTAACTGGGCCCCCATAAGCCCAGAAGGTACCATGCGCACAATAATCATGCCGACGGATAATCATAAAATCCCTCAGAACCATTAGAGAATCCTATAGAACAATCACAGAGCCCAACTCTCTATATCATCAGAACAGAGGTTAGTTATACGTAGGTGTAAGGCCCTAATGTCTAAGCCTGAAAGCTCCCGAGCCCCCATAAGCCCAAAGGGTACACCCACACATAATCAGGGTGTGAACAAGTGAGTGGATCCACGGGTAAGTAAACATGGGCCTCACCCCAACAATCACAAGCTACCGAGTCCTCGACCCTGCGCTGGTATGTGGCACCCAATCCATAGTCCTCTGACCTGGCCTTGATCGAGCAGTCAACCAGGGCCAGATGGTCTGACACTTAATATAATGGTGGGAAGGATCCCCAGCGGTAGAAAGAATCCCCTACACATAAACAATAGTGTCTCATCTCAAGATGTCAATCACGGGGCCTAGCCCTACAGAATATCAATCACGGGGCGCAGCCCCATGGAATATCAATCAGGGTCCTCGACCTAAATGTCAGTCGATGCTCGATCTACAGAATAGGTATTCGTCGACTAGCACTGTGGTGTGACCACCAAAACTCGAAACACGGGGCATGTAACCCATGAACTCGGATACTCGAGCATGCCGCCAGTGCTCAAATAGCAACAAGGAACGTCACCTGGGACTCCAGGTATCAATCAATCACTCACTCAACCAATCTATACAGATCCAAAATTCCAAAGTCATATAGTGCCCAGAGTGAACGTAGGCGACGATAATCGTATCATGCCCAAAGTGAATGTAGGCGATGACACTCTCAACCTTGGCATCTCACAATCTCAATCCAACCCACATAATCATAATCACCACATCTCTCAAATACAACAAATACCCCAAAATCAAATGAAACGAACCAATGCAACACAGTTGTCAGCAATACACCAAAGTATATATATCATAGGTCACTGTAGAATCATGCCTCACCAAGACCAAGTATACCATAACCTCGTCAATCACAAGTGCCAAGAGTAACATAGACCATTACGAAAAATCATAAATATCCAGGATATCCAAATCCAGCCAAGTCATATCTATACTATAGTCAAGCTACAGTACAACATATAATCAATGCACAATCTCTTAGTCATCATAACCCAGTAGCAACATGGTATACACATTCATAGATGTACGAATCAAGTCAGATCACATGTCTGTCTCAGAGCACTAGTCCCTATTTGGCCTTTCCCAAGCCCTTTCTATGTGTAAAGCAACTTATAGGGCAGCATCTATATAACCTAAACTAAGGCCCAAGAGACTAAATAAACAGAAAGATGTCACCTACCCAATATCATATCGTAGCTTAGCAACCACAAAGGATATCACCTAAGGCAACCATGTATCAGCCCACTGAAAAATGTGTCCCTCTCAACTAGATGTCAGTCCCCAAGACAAACCCATATAGCTAGTGTTTCAGCATAGATCACCCAGAATGCCCATAGGATATAACCTCCACCTTGCAAATGGGGTCGCGCTCCCATCTCTAACCCGTAAGTGGCTCACTATTAATGCATCTCGTATTACAAGTCACAAGGCTCCATTCAGGGGTATAACTATCACCGTCCCCAGAACATGGTGTATCTCTAGTCACTAACTAGTGGCACGAGTACAGAACAAATAACAGTTATATATAGGATCATATAACCCACAGGGCAACATAGAATCATGTTTAATCAGGGAATTCTACCAAAAGTACTCAGTAAAGTTATAGTTAATCACATCATGCATATACATACCAACCAAACATACATACTAGATTCAACGCACAGGGTAGCATGTAATCATAGGTCCATCTCAATAGCTAGTATATTCTGGTAGCTTCAGACCACACACACATACAAACAAGAGTCAAGCTCAGTATATATACCTGTCACATGTTCACAGCTCCAACCAACTTCTTTCAGGCCCTTTCCTAGTCATATAATGTAAGAATTTAGGTAATATAAGAATTACAGCCGATACAGCCCTGAATATAACAACTATCATCCCATAAAATAATATATACACAACACACAGATCACATCCAGTCATATATAACATATACTCTACAACTCAATCCATAAACAGTATACTCCAACACATTCCAACTTAAATATGCAAATATTTCAACTCAGTCTAGGATTTAGAGAAAGCCTAGCCTACTGGCATCTTACGCCTCTGACTCTGAGTCAATCCAACCAAGATTTTTCCCTCGGAATCATTTCTCGATGCTTCTCAACTTTTCGAACATAAGTTACAAGATCTTTACGACTGATTTTGCTGTAAAATCTCAAGAAATGGGTGAAATTACATCAATTAAGACTAAAATGGAAAAAATTGGGGCCCACACTTGAAATACTGAACCAGTCCCCATAAAATAACTCCCACATCATCCCGAGTTCATAACCAAAAATTCATCCCCAAACTGACCCAAGACGACCAAGAAAAAGCTCAAAAACCAAGTTAAAATTTTACTAGAAAAATATTATTTTCAAAACTTTCTCGGTCAAGGTTCTCAAAAACTAGACAAAATAAGCAAATATCCTGCATACCGAAGCATTCCTCTCGGAATGTAGAATAATTTTGACACAAATTTCACTTAATTCTGTTAAGAAATGATTGAGATATTGCAATGTAAAGTTTTCACTCATTTCCCATATATCAACGAAGAAAAAATAGAAATTTACCTCAAAACACGTGTCAAATTTCGAATTCGACT